>JAQZBX010000246.1:0-60248 GCA_029593785.1 Cabassous unicinctus
GTTGTTTCTGAGACCCTGCAATTACATCTTTGTTCAGGGTTAATAAATCAGTGAATGGAAGGGGGAGGGGGAATCCTGAACAAGTTGGGGGATTTATTTTCATTATGGGGCTCTATGTATTTCTTATTACTGATTACACATCCACCTGGTATCATATTCATCTATTTCCATTTTCAGCCTGCTTGATTTTGATATGTAGGGAATTTGCGTTTCTGTGCCATGTGAGTATGTGTCTGCAAACAGTGTCTTAGGATTGTAGTAGACATTCCAGGAATTAGATGTATGCATGTTTTCATAGCAAAACAAGCAGAAATTTTCTGTGTGTAAGAATAGTGATGTGCACCTAATTGATGTACTACCTTATGGAGTTCTGTTATCTTCCTTTCCCATTAAAAATCCAAACCAAAGCAAGATTATTGTAACAGCTCAACAACAAAAAGAAAGAAAAAAGTCCACAGTCAGCAAAAATAACAAAGAATAATTAGCTCAGCATTAAATATATTGTGCTATTTAAGCTCTCAATCCAAATTTCCTTTTTCAAATGAGATTTCTAAACTCACTCTACATTGTCAGGACTAAGCTGCTGCAGGCAATGAGGCATGCAGTCCCCAGGTGACTGAAGTTTCAGGGACAAATGTGACTTATTGAAGAGTCACTGCACCATTTGTATGCCCAACCCATGCATGCTCAAAAACTGCACAACCAAGAATTCCCAAGACAGGTGTTTCCACTGAAAAAGGAATTTTCTTTCTTCTAATGTGTGAGAAGGTATGTGAATGCTCCTGTGCAGAGAATGGAATAGGAGGAATCCCAGTTCCAATAAAGGGATGGCTTAATATAAGAAATCACTAGTATTTCTAATTTTAATTGAACAGAGCCAGCATCTCTAGACACTGAAAAATAACTTTTTTCTTGTCCTGAATTGAAAGAGAATGTAATGCACTTAGAAACTAGGGATTCTTCAGTAAACCTCATGACCTGCCTCCTTTTAACATGTCCTTTGTAAATGGATCCAGAGCCTGACAAGGGTTTCAGCTTTACAAAACTAAGCAGCACCTTGAGATTTAGGGAAACCAGACAGATGATTCATCAGCTTTAAATCTAGGTAAGGGCTTGCCTGCTTCACACTTATTGAAAGGAAGTTGATGGATATGTGTGGTTGAGCAACAGTGCTTTTCACTTCCTGAATCCTATTGCTTACTAAAGAAAAGGATGTATTGGAGCGGTAATCTACCTAGCCTATCGCCTTTTAACTGAGTACTTTCCTATGCCACACATCTAGTGTAAAAACAGATCTAAAAATTATGTCATACTTAAACTTCAGGGTGTGGTGTTTTTTTTGTTTTTTGTTTTTTGTTTTTGTTTTGGCCCTACTATCAAGGTTCCAGTTCATTAATATGCATTAAAAGGTGGCTCCCTTATTTCCTTCATTGGGCAGTGGTCTCCAGGTGTAAAATTCATGTCTAATCAGCCACTGTGGACCTATTGTTTATCTGGCAATATCATTATGGCATTTACAGTACAAAACCCTGATGCATTTAATTCACTCATTTAAAATCTTTGGCTGTGCTCCTAAGGTTTACCAGATACTCTTCTGGACACTGTACAGGAGTTTGGGGCAAGACAGGCAAGCTTCCTCTCATGGGATTCCTACTTTCATGGGGCTTAAAAGTAGTAGACATCAGTGTTGTCACTCAGAGGTACCCTCAAGCAGGGACTCTGCACTCTTTGGGCACAGCCTTGAGCCCACACCATGCTAGGCCTATAACAGATTTCCCTCTAAACTTGTTGACTGATTGATTGTTTGATCTACATCTGGGTAAGAGCCTGTGGATAATCACAATAATCACAAAAGAATAGAGTAATTGGTTATGAAGGTTAATGCAGTAGAATTATTACATTAATTATGAAAAGAACAGATGTATTATACACTGTCTCTCTAAACTATAAAGTTCCTTATTCTGCTGTATTCTAATATGAATGTCTTCTCAAATGTATTGGATTGACCCTCTCTGCATAGAATCAGCATGGGTTCTCATGCTATGCTTACATAAATTAATCCCTTGAGAATCTTCAGGACACAATGGGCCCTTTCAAGTATCTGCATAATTCTTCACATGCTCATGTAATATTAAATACAATTTAGGAGGGATCAAAGATGACTAGAAACGTATCAAAGATTCCCTGAGGGGTCCCAGATTAAGAACTCCCTGGTACAGAACAAAGTGAGATGGCCTTTTGTTTTAATTAAGTGTTATTTGGATATGATTTTTTCTCATGTGTGGTTATGGTTCTTGAAATAGAGTCCTCATGATGCTAATATATGTTAAAAAGAGAACTCCTGGTATATAGGATTTGATGAGAAATTTTATGTTACATTTTAACCCTTTAATTCATTTTGCTGTCTTCTATCAAACTTGGGTTGCCACTTTTCCCAACTTTGTCCAATATGGAAAATTTTAGTACTATAAGGTGCTATCGGTGGGGGGCAAGGAATCAGGCCTTGAGGAAATATGCAGAATAAGAAGCAAAGACTGGATGTGTAATTTGGAGCTAGGAATCACTTGACATGAAAGAAGCAGTAAGTCATTGCTTAGAGATAATCTGAGGTTGTAGAAACACTGCTTGACAGAGAGGTCAGAAACTTAAGTTATGGCAATCAAAAAGGTATCTTCCAAATATTGGTAAGACACTCAAGTAGTCCAGAGCATAGAAAGGTTTAGAACTTCTGATAAACATGATTATCTTGACAAGGTGATTCAGACAAGCAGGGACATGGAAAGTTACTTTGCATGAAATTCCAAACACAGACTCAGATAAAGCTGGTATGAAAAAAGCAGCAGTCAGTTTAGAAAACTACAGAAGAAATGAAATACATACACATTTTCAAAAGCTGTGTAGAAAAGATGCTAAACTCTGAAATCCCAACACCTAAATAATATGAACTCTACAATTTTGCCCTTCATTGCAACCTTTCTATTATTCTATCCTGATTAGGCACAAAGGTCAAGTCTTATACTCTTTCTGTACTAATCATTTTCCCCACCCCAGCCCTGACCAGTGCTGAGTAGATAATATGTGTATTCAAAACAAACCTTTGCTGATTAGTTTATTGATTGACTTGGACATTTATCCTGCTGTATCACAAAATCATCATTACTTTTAGAACCTCTGTAACATGCTTTTATTTTAGAGACATTCTCTATATTCCCCAGATTTCTATAAAGTAGTTTTGAACCCAATAATTTTAGGGGCATTTTTTCACCTAATAAAATATTTTTATCATATTAAGTCTTATAATTTGGCAAGAACCTTTAAGTAAAATACTTAATATATTGCTGAAACCAGTCTCTTGTTTAAAATGAAGCCCTCAATTCCTTAATCAGGGACTCTTCTGGACACCAAGATACCGTGTCCCAAGCTTGTTTGACATATAGCCCCTTGTTCAAACCTGGAGCCACATACAGCTCTCATGCTTGCAACTGATAGATCGTGGAGCCTCAACCTAGTTTATTCCGTTGATGTGAAATGATATTGAAGGTGAAATTATGTGGAAATGAGGAATTTGATAAATGCTTCAGGCTGCTTCCATAGCAGGCAGCTCGTAGGAGTTTGCCTAAACTGGTAGCTTCATTCTTTTCTAATTTCTGTCTCAAACTGGCATCAGGAAAACAAAAATTGATGAGATGGCCTGGAAGAGTAAAATGTGGACTACACTGAGAAAATATTCAGGAGACCTGGGTTTTAATCCCAGTTCTTCAAAGACCTGTTAGTTATATGACATTGGCAAAAGTGGGCATCACCTTCTTCAACTATAAAATAACAGGGCCAAGCCAGGGGATTACAATGATTCTTGTCAGCAGATGAAATTCTATGATTCTTATATAATACTCAACCATATAGTATAGTAAATCCACTATTCCTGGATTCCTTATTTGTTACCATACCTACTTGCTAAAATTTGTTTGTGAATCCAAAATCAATACTCAAGGCACTTTTGTGGTCATTCACAGTATATGCAGTGTGGTGAAATTTTTAAGTTGCTCAATGCACATATTCCCAACTGAGATTGAACAAGGAGATGCTTGTCCTTTTTTCAGCTTTTTTTTTCTTTATTGGAGAAGTTGTGGGTTTGCAGAACAATCATGAATAAAGTACAGTATTCTCATATACCACCCCACCACCAACACCTAGCATTGGTGTGGAACATTTGTTATAATTGATGATAGCACATTTTTATAATTATACTATTAATCAATGTCCATGGTTTAACTTAGGGTTCATGTTTGTGTAATGTAGTTCCATGGATCTTTAAAATGTTTATTCTGTTACCATATATCCAATCTATTTCCCCTTTTAGTCATATTCAGAAATATATTTCAGCGCTCTTAATTGTGTTCACAATATTGTGCTAACATCACCACCATCCATTACCAAAACATTTCCATCATTCCAAATAGAACCCCTATACATATACAACTTCTGATTCCCTATTCCCACTTCATCCCCTCGTGACCTATATTCTAGATTCTGACTCTCTGAATCTGCTCATTCTAATTCTTTTACAACAGTGAGATCACACAATATTTGTACTTCTGTGTCTAGCTTATTTCATTCAATGTAACATCTTCAAGGTTCATCCATGTTGTAGCATATATCAGGACTTCATTCCTTTTTACAGCTGAGTAATATTACGTTGTATGTATATACCACATTTTATTTATCCATTCATCAGTTGATGGATATTTGGGTTGCTTCTGTCTTTTGGCAGTTGTGAATAATGCTGCTATGAATATCAGTGTGCAAATATCTGTTTGACACTAAAAGCAAGTGCCCTTTTCATGGCAAATTCAGTGTCAATTTTTTTTTTTTTGCATTTTGAGTCATTTTATTGGTGACGTAGCTGTTTTAAAGGCTCGCAAGGGTAATGCTGAAATGTTATCTAAAGTTCCTAAGCACAAGTAGGCTGTGATGTGGCTTATGGAGAAAATATATGTGCTAGATAAACTTTGTTCAGGCATGAGTTATAATGCTGTTGACTGTGAGTTCAATATTAATGAATCAACAAATATACATTAAATAAAGTGTCTGTAAACAGAGCACACACAAAACAGGATTATATATTGATCAGTTGACAAAAATGTTTTGAACAGAGGCTTGTAGGAGCCTAACCCTGTATTTCTCCTAGGAGCAATGGTTCAATATTGGCCAATTCAGTGTTCATGGCAAATTTCTAGACTATAACTACTTTACGCAGTAATGAGAATGTACTATACATTAGTAACATCACAGTGATTTTGAGGGTATATTCTAGGATTTTTTTCCTCTGGAGCAGGGGTTCTTAACATTTTTTGTTCCACGAACCCCTTTACCAGTAAAGTGAAAACAACAGACTCCTTACTAAGTCCGCACTATACTGTGTATTATTTAATAAATATATCACACCTGCACCAACATGTCCCCACAGGAATAATGCGTTTTTTTTTTTTTAATTTAGATTCAAGCCCACGGACCTCTTGTTAAGAATCCCTGCTCTAGAGTGAAGTATATGTGCTTGATTAGATTTGACTTATGCTGATTACTGGCATTAATCATAGTTACCTAGCTAAATTATTTTACATATATTTCCTGGCTACCATATCAGGGTAAGTTCATTCATTCAACAAACTTAGCTGCGCATCCAAGTAGACTAAGGACTTGTTTGGCATTGGGGGCATAGCCCCTGCTTCTTAGAGTCACCAAAGACCTACTTCAAACAACTTAAATAATATTTAATAAGTACTTATTTGTTTCACTTCGTTTCTGCAATTCAAGACTTAAGGGAGGAAGAAAAAAAGGATCAGAAGTGGTTCTCTCCATTCTTCTTCCCATTTCCTTATACTCATCTGATCTAATGGTGATTTCCTCAATGGGCCAAACCTACCAAATGCTTAGGGTGGGTGGAGGAGAATTCAAAAGAGACACATGCAGCATGATGGAAGTAGAGAGGAGACAAAGGCCACCTGAAAATCTCTCTTTGCCTCTTCTGCTTCCTTAAGAACTAATTAACTTTAAATCTTTTAAAATCTTTTCTACTTTAAAAAATTATTACAATTGAAACAATCTATCATATTGTGCTTCTCAAAATATATTGTTTTTCAAGGGTATTTTGCATTTTAACCAATTATCTATTACAACAAGATTGGGCTGTGTTGCTTTAAATTCAGTTTTAGAGGCTATCAGCATATGCTCAGACCTATTCCAGATTCATCTAGACATTTCCATACATGCTCCATATAAGCATTTTTAAAGAAGAAATCTGGAGATTCCAATCTTCTAGATCTGCCCACAACAATTCTAAAGTGGACAGCAGATCTATTTCTTCCCTAACTTAGTCAAACAAATCACCCACACCTGCTCCCCAGGATGGAATCATAGGAATGACTCATTTCTCTGGATTGTTTCTGCCCATGTGCCAGGGACAAGGTTACATTCTTAACAGCCCTGGCACGTTCTAACTGAACTCAGAAGGATGCCAAGTTGCAGCGTAAGCCACAAAATTAATTTCGTTTTGTTTTCTAAGACCTTGCTCCTCCAAGTTTTGTGTGTGGACCAGCAGTGTCAGAATCCCCTTGGAGCTTGTTGGACATGAAGACTCCCCAGACCCCACCACAGACCTACAGATGGGAATTTGCTTTCTAATAAGATTCCCAGGTGAGTCATATACATATTAGGTTTGGCGAAGCTCAAGTCTAGAATGAAAAGGTTGATTTTAGTACTCTTAATTCATGGCTTATGTTTGAAGTAAAATGTATTGATTCAAAAAAAATACCATAAGAGAATAGAGTAATTGAGCCCCTAGCCATATCATTGAGGTATTTGATGGAGACATGGGAGCAGTGCCTAGAGAATTATCAGGCTCTTCTGCATTGAAGAACCCTCGTCCCTGTCATCTGTAGTTTGGTCTGTCACCTGGTTTATCTTAAATCTGATTACTGTCATTTAATCTTTTCTGAAAATGTTGACGTTAAATCTAACCATCTCTTTAAGGAAGAAAAAGCCAGCAGCATTTTCCTCAAGCCCCATTGCAATTATTTCACAACAGTAGCAACATTAAGTCCTAGCTAGATCCAATTATGTTAATAGGCTATAGGAACCATACATAGGAGCAAGAGTATTTGGGGAAAATGAAACACAAAATGACAGTGGAGTATATTTTTAGAGTGGAACTGCAATCCATGCCTTCCTCAGACAGGATTATTATGGCAGAGCCGTTCACTGAAATCAAGGCTCATTCACTGTCATTCAGGAGAATTAAGGGCCTTTGAAAGGTGCCTGATGAGCAGCACTCAAAATCAATGATCTCAGTTCAGTCACAGAATTTCTGTTGGAACAGCCAATGTTTCCTTTCCAGGGCTACCAATGTGGCCACCTGGGCCACTCTAACTTTTTTCTACTCTCTCAAAGGCCTGAAGGCAGAGTACAAGCTCTGGGTCATAGAAAGCCAGAAACATGTTTAAAGTATTCTCATAGCTCCAAGGGGGTCATGGCAGATGGAGGTTACACTGGATTTTTAGAGTTCTGATTCTCTATTTCTCTAATGGTTTTCTATACCTTGCTGGTTCACTCCCTTTCTGTTCCCATGTTTATAAATATTCTCCTAAATCCCTTTTTCATTGTCTGTTCTCTAAGTATTCTCTTTTACACCAAACATCCGCTTCTTTTATCAGCTCTTTTAATGGCATTTCCATTATGCTGTCATTTACTACATCCCAGAATCTCAGTCACCTATGATTAATGTGATCTTCTGCCCCTACCCAGTCAAGGCATATATATGGTATTATCTAAACACCAGATTCTGATCATTTTATACAAGAAATTCTCAAAGTGTCATCCTTGGACCAGAAATACCAGCTTCACCTGGGAACTAATTGGATATGCAACTTTTCAGGCCTCAACCTAGATCTACTGAATCAGAAACTCTGGTGGGTGGAGGCAAACAAGTCTTCCAGGTGATGCTGATTCCTTCCACAGTGTGAGAACCACTGTTCTACAGTTGTGGCACTCAATCTTGGATGAGCATAGGAATCATTAGGGAAGCCGTAAAAATACTGATGCATGGCTCCAATCTCCAGATATTCTAGTTCAATTGGTCTGGGAATTGTTGGTCTGGGTATTTGGATTTTTAGAAGCTCCTCTGGTGATTATAATTGATTACCAATGTTGAGGACCAAACTTTCCTTTTCAAACTTCTTTTCCTTTGCCTTTCTTTGCCTCTACATTGGGCCTTCATTATCTCTTACATACTTTATTTATGTGATAGTCTAATCTCTTTCACTATAAATAGCTATGTAGCAAGATCATATGCATCTCTTAGTTGTATTTTCCCCAAATCAAAATCTTGCAGTAGCTTTCCATTGCCTGGAAAAGAAATTACAAACTCCTGTTCATGGCCATCATGACCTTCCCTGGACCAGAACTCCAATCTCACTTATAGTTTTAGGACACAGTACCACATAATGCTGCAACCAAACCAAAGCAAATACACCCTGATTTATCCTGTTTTCTTACTTTCATTCACACTTCTCCCTTTGCTTGGAATTCCATCCACTTTGTCAAAATCACACAAATCTCTTAAAAACTGGGCCTCCAAAGCCACGCTTTCCATGGAGCTTCTCTAAGTGCTTCCAAATGTAGAAGCACTTCCATATAGATAGGTAGTCCCCTTAATCACAGTCTAACTGGTATTATAAACTGTAGCAAGTCTTAGATAAAATATAATTGTACATGAGTAATATTTTAGGCCTGGTTGCCATCTTTGCATAAGTTGATTTGTCTTGGAGGAGTTAGCCTACAAGGAGGAGATCTGGTTTTGGTAGTGTGGTGCATTAGTCAGCCAAGGGGGTGCTGATGCAAAGTACCAGAGATCTGTTGGCTTTTACAAAGGGTATTTATTTGGTATAGAAGCTTACAGCTACAAGGCCCTAAAGAGTTCAACTCAAGGTACCATAAGAGGTACTTTCTCACCCAAAATCTGTTGCCACATCTTGACACAATATGGCAGGTGATGTCTGTGAAGATTCAGCCTTCATCTTTCCTCTTAAGGCTCTGTGGTCCCAGCTTCTTCTGATCTTACCTGTAGGCTGGCATAGGGCTTGTCTCTCTTCCACTGGGTCTCATTCCTTTCTGGGCTCAGCTGCTCTGGTCTCTTCACAAGGTCAGCTGTAAACTATCAGGCTCATCTCTCTTCCCAGAACTGCAGGATCCTCTGTGTATCTTCTCTATGTATCTACTTACCTTTGAGAGTCTGTTTTATCAGCCCACTAAGGGGGTAGGGATCAACCCTACATGCCCTAATGACATGGTCGAATCAAAGCCCTAATTTTAGCATAATTTAATCAAAGGCATCTCAGCTGAATCTAATACAATCACTGGGCACAAACAACACTGCTTTGAGTTCATGAGACAAAGACTCAGAGAGGGAGGGAGAGATACTTTCCCACCTATATATAGCACACATGTGGAATGAGTTTGAGAGAGGCTGCAGCAAGCAGTACAAGGCTTGAATACAATGTAAGAGTGCCAGATTAAGGAAATAAGAATACAGGACATTCAGTTCAATTTGAATTACACATACAGAAAATTTTTTTGCCTAAGTATATCCCAAATATTGCATTCTTGGCTTATCTGAAATTCAAATTTATCTAGGCAACCTGTATTTAATCTGACAACCCTAGCACCATAGGAATTTACATAATCATATCTGGAGACTTCAGCACAGACTTCAGAGTGTCATGGGGCCACCAGTGCCAGTTCTAACTTGCTGCTCCAGCCTTAGGTAGCTCCCTGAACAAGCGCCATCAGCCAGGGGACTAGAGAGGAAGACTGTGATATGTCTACTTGGCAACTAATAAAAGGCTAGTCTAAGGGCTCCCAGAAATACATGGGTGAAAGTTTGCAGGAGCCAGAGTTCCCATCTCATTTAAGTGGAGATGCAAACACGTGAAATTTAAGTTATTCTTAAAATGAACTCATTTGTATACTCAAGCATTAGGAAATCCAAGTTACACTTGATGTTTTCGTAATTTCAAGTGTTTTTTGCTAGTGAAATGAAAATTGAATAGTCTATATACATTTAGAACCCATCTTATTTTCTTCAAGATTAGAAAGTTTGTAATGGCTGGGATCATAACTTATCCACATTTCTGGTCTTCTCCACATAGATTGAAAGAGTCTTGCATATGAGAAAGCTCTCAGTAAATGATTAATAAAATGAAGTAAATGTAAATATATTTGTTTGGGAAGGGGTTTCTCATTGATTGTCAATTCTAGTTGTCTGGATCTGATTAATCCAACATTTACGATATTTTTCCAATGAAAGTAGAATACATTGGATACCTTCCTAATGTCCCATAGGCAGCTTTCCCAAAGTGTCCAGTCCCCATGGAAGAAGCCTACTTTTTCATTTTTCTCTTCCCTGTGACCTAGTATTCCTGCACAATATGATTTGGGGGATAATTTCTGTTGGACAAAAGGCTGGGTGGGGTGGAACCTGAAAGATGGGGCATAAGGACAGGGACAGAGGGGCACCAATAAGTGCCCCTGGTTGTGATACTTAGCCTGCTAGAGCTCTCCAGGGATGTGAGAGACACTCAGGGTCTGAACCAATTTAATTATGCCCTTTCATAGATAGGCTATACCTCACTAAGGGAATAGTCGTAAAGCTGATATTAGCAACTTGACTTTCATTTTCATTTCAACCACTTTTCCTTGGGGATTGTTTTTAAGCAATTGAATCCTTTCTAGGACGTGAAACTTCATCGAGATATATATATATTTTTTTCACTAATCACATCTTGTCAGGGTGGCTCTGACCAGGCAATGTTTGTATTTTTAGAGTTAACTTGTCTTAAACAGTTCTCACAATGCTCTTCTACTCATTTTCCTTCTGATAGCAGAATATGGTGGTAACTGATAACAAAATTAATAAGAAATCCTTACTCCTCATCTTTGTCTCAGCTCAGTAACCTGCCAACTTAGTGATGGTAGTAAAGTAGTCCTTACATGCCTTCCTTGACAGTCTGGCCTAGTTAATGTCAAACAAGTGTTTGTTGTTGTTGTTTAGGTGGGTCCTGTTTGTAATAGGTTGAGATAGGGAAGCTGAGTGTTGATCAAGTGCCTCTTTTTAAATTTTTAAATAATTATGACAAAGGTAGTAAATAGAATACAAATCTATGTTTGAATCCAGTTTCTCCATTTACTAGCTGTGTGATTTTGGACATGTTACTTTGCCCCATAGTTTTTCTATCTAAAAACAGTATTATCAATATTCTCTGCAGACTTTCAAAATTTCTTCCTCTTGACACTTTCTTAATAAATTGCAGTTTTTTTTAAAATTAATATACACCCAATCATACCAGAGAACATTTAGGAAACCAACTAAAAATCACTTACAATCCCACTCACCAATTATATTAAAAATTTCTTTCCAATCTTTAGCTGTCAAATACCTAGTTGCCATCATAAGGTGCATAACTCTTTTTATCCTGTTTATTTTCATTTTTTCATAGATTTTTCATGATTATTATTTTATGGGTTGCCCAAAAGTCCAACAAGTGGTTCTGACATAGTTTAATTAACTATTCATTTATTGTTACCTTTAGAATATTTCTGGGACAGTATTTCAGGGCTGATTTTTCACAATCTTTAACAGGCATAAGGAAGAAAATAAAAACCTCTGGCTTGCCAATAAAAACTGTGGAAAAGAGTGTCTTCTTATGTGATTTGAAATGCTGTTTAATAAGTCTATGCACTTATGAAAGCAAAATGCAAATATAGGTCAACAAGTTCCAGGGGAGCAGGTGTCCCAAGAAAAACCTTGGATGGAAATAATGAGGACTATTTATAGACCAACTCCAAAATGCTGTAAATTGCTTTGTTAAGGACCAGATCCAAGATGAAGCTTCTAAAAGTACATTGTGGCTTATCCTATTATGGAAGTAATTTTACTGCTTTTCACTTGGTATAGCTCAATGATTCTCAAAAGAAACACCTTAAGAACTTCCTAATAATACAATGCCTGGAGACCCTCCCCAGACCAACTGATCCAGAAACTCTGGGTCAAGGGCCTGAGAATTGGTACTTTTGTTCTCTTGCCTAGTTGCAGTGCTTAACCATGTTGAAAATTACTAGTGGACCTTGGAACAGAAAAAGAATCACCTCCCCTCCCACCTCACTTCCCAGTTCTTTTTCAGACAAGCAAGATGTGAGGATAATGAAACACTATAAGCAGAACCCATACTGCAACTTCAGGCTCAATCTGGGGTTTTAAAGGAGAGCACATTTGCCATGACATCAGCCACCACAGTACCGTATCCCATTGGGGCTCCCTGGCTAAAGAAATCTACTCCAACCTCTCTTGTACTTCCCTAATCTGGTATCAACTGGTCAGAAATACGAGTCAATTTGCTATGCTCCAAAAATGTCCTGGGTTGCCATTGGGAAAATACGTCCCTTGACACTTTAAAAGGCATCCTCATTTAATATATTTCTGCAAAGAGATTAAAGGAGAAAACCTGTAGGCTCCTGGTAAATATTTATCATTATGGTGATAGAGCCCAAAGTAACACATCTTGATAGCTTAAAGAAGTGTAACATAGGACTTGAAATAAACTTGCAATTTTTATCAAATTGCTTCTAGCTGCCTGGTCTCCATCAAAATAATCTCAATTCCTACACAACCTGAGGTGGTCAACATTTATAATGAATACTAACTCATGAATGCTATTTATCCTTAGCCCATCTTTTTGATAAGCACATAAAAGGAAAACAAGAAATATTTGTGAATGAATGAAAGTTCCAGTGAATCCATGATCTTAATTTAACTGTCATATTTTGAATATTAAAAGCACAATAGTAAAGAATACAAAATTTCTGCCATTGTCTTAGCTTAATGACGACTTACTAGACAATCCTCAGCCAAATGGCTTGTCTTCTATCTCTTCACCTGTGGAAATAATATTGTATTTCACTTCTAGATGCATGAGTTCTGAGAAGATTAACTTCTAGATTTAGCAATCTTGAAGCCTCTAGCTCATTTATCTGGCTTCCCCAGATCACTGTGTTAATTCAACTCATATTAAAAGAGTATTAACACAATGTCTAATTAAAGGAAAATTATGTTCATTAAAGTGCAATGAATATTTAAAGTAATTCCAGCCAAATGGGAGCCATAGCAATCTATGTGCCCTTCTTGAGTCAGTAGAAAGCTTTTCCGTTAGCAGCCCAATGGGTTCACAAATCATATACTCACTCTCTCATAATTTCTAAATATCAATTATATATCACTTGATACAGTGAGGTGAAAGGATGCTTTCCCAGTCAGTATGAGCAACCATGGTGTGCACCACTGGCCACTGTAAACTGGTAATTATACACTGCAGAAGGAGAGCTACACATTTGGCACCCCACTACTACCTTTATTGAAATACTTTATCTTTCCAAAAAAACTACCTTAAAAAAATTGAATCCATTCTCATATTTTACAGAACCAAATAAAACAGGGAATTAACTCATTTTCTATAAACTGTTCTAAAAAAATGTGCTAAGTAATTGTGACATACCTAAAAGAAGTTTGACATAAACATCATATATTCTGCATATATTTTCACAAAGCCTCATCCAGAGATATTTTGGAAGGTTATCTAATCTACACATTTCAGAAATTCCTGAATATATAAATTCCCTCAGTAGCCTACCCAGCTATTTAATGTCTCTCTAGAAGAAAATTATTCCTCATATCTATTCTAAAATATTTTAAAGTAGTTCGAGGTATTTCACTTTGTTATTCTTTCAATGGAGAAGGAGAACCCTGGGCATTACCATTTTTTTCTGAGCTATCTTCTATCTGTGACCTTGGAAATGGTCATCATGTTCTCTTTGCTTTCAACATGTTAGCTGAATAATTTCTTAACATAGACCTCATTCTCAAACTCAGCTTTTTTTGTTTGTTTGTTTTTGGTGCCTGGCACATTACACATTTACGTTTAGGAAATAAATATGCCTCCTAAGTTTTAAACATGTATGTTGTGTTCTTTTTCAAGATATCCAAGTATTTTCCCTGACCCAAACATCTTCTTGTATGTGCCTTATCTCAGTAAATATCACTTCATTTATTTGCTTTTCTCAGTAGGGATTTATTCATGGTTACATGGTTTCAGACACCATGCTAGGCACAGACTCTTTCCTCTAGCAACCTACTCTAGTGAGGTAACTTGCATCATAGAAGTTAGTACAAAATGATCCAGAGCTCTGAATAGCCAAGAGTTGACATTATTGCATATTCAGCTTCCTTAAGAGCTTTTCTGGTGGAGGAAATCTTTTAGAGATGCTTATTTCAATTGGTAATAAATGTTTTCTTTTCAAGATGTATTCATCAAAATTGAGTCCAATGGAGAGTTGCTTTCTGTAAGCAGGGAAATATTTTGCAATGATCAGTTACTCTGAAGGTTATGAAGTCAGCATAAATCCCAATAATGTTATAGACTTAAAAAATAAATGCAAAGCAGGAAAAATTTATGGGTATGGACCAAAAAATATCAAAATGGAAAAACATTAGAGTTATTAATCATCCATAGGAGCTAGCTAGAAGGTTGTTGAATAGTGGAACTTTCCGTGACCCTCCAAATCAGTCTTACCCTCAGGTCTTTCCCCCCTTAATATATAGTAATTGTTAAGATAGTTGTGGGATTCTTGATTGAGTGAGGCATATATATATTTACAAGTATAAGGCATCTTTTTTACAAATTATGAAGCAACTGCAGCTAAGATTTTTAAAAGGAGTGAGCATTTTTAATAATGAGGAAGAATGGAGTCAATTCTTACTTTTGTTTAGGTAATATCTGGTTTAATAAACATTTCATATATATGACTTAGTGCCCATTTGGGTGGTACATCAACAGTTTTTTTCCATTAAACAAATAAGTCATTTCTGTATCTATAACAAAACATCATGTTAAATCTTCCTGGACCAGAACGAGTAAAAATAATCAACAAAGAATATCTCATGTCTTTACTGATCAAAACATTGTTCAAATGTATATTCTCTGCTGAGTGTTTACGTAAAAAAAAAAATTGTAGTGCTCCAAATCTGTGTTATGGAACATAGGATGGAAATGTGCCTTGTCCTTTTTTCCTAAGGATCTTTGCACTGGTGCAAAGTGAAGTACAGAATTAAATAATGGTCCGATGAATTCAATCATCACAGATGGAAACTCTAGTTACTGTTAGCTGACTATTCCTGGCTAACAGTTTTGTTTTGCTTTACTTTTCTTGGTAATTATTCCAGTTCTCTGTTTTATTGTTCTTTCTTTGCTTGCTTTAATTCTGACCTAGTAGGATTGCAAGATGGGAAATCCCTTTCTTGATTTTTTGAAGGCAAAGAGAGACCAAGTCATGTCTGAGGTGAGTCCATACTATGGTGCTATGAGCTGACATGGACTGAGTGCTTGGTGTGGGCAGACACAGCTCCAAAACTAAAGGCAGGAACTCATTCTGTCCTCACAATGGCCCGATGGGGAAACTACTTATATTAGCCTCATTTTTACAATGAGGGAATTGAGGCACAAATGGTTAAATAACTCGTCAAAGACCACTCAATATGAGGTGGAGCCAGTACTCGAAAGTAGCCCCCTAACTGCAGGCTATATATTCTTACCCACTCCTAAATCATTGATCAGCCATAAGTCCCTCAATTTTTACATTTGGTTACACATAATATTTCTAAAGTTTTTCATGATGATTTTCATGGGAAACTCAAAATTAAAAATGGAAAAGAAATCACTCATCAAATTCATCCTCACCCAGAACTAATAAAAGTGTACTCCCTATAGTATTTTTTCTAGAAGCAATTTAGACAGCTTTATTAAGTTCAGTTTATGTGCATTTCACTTAATTGATCGAATTTGTATCACTTTTCTTGGAATACACTTCTAAAGTCCTAATAAATCTGATTAAAATCATGACACTTCTTTATTATAAAACTGTTTCTCTTTATTATGATATTTCATTATTACTTTTTCTATTAACAATATAGAATGACCCTAAAAAAATCTTTTTTTTCCTAGTAAGTCATTTTGACACTGAGTTTTTATGAAAACCAGAAATCAAATCCACACCCTGGCTTTATAGAATAAGAACAATTATAAACAGAAGCATATTTGATGTAATTTTAAAATGACTTCTTCCCCAAAATTTAGACTGGGGGAAACTGGCAGCCAAAGTCCATCTAATGCTATTTAATAGCCACCACCCTAAGGCTATCCAGAATATTTGAAGATATGGCCAATAAACATTGAGATAGCCCTTACTGAAGGCAAGATACTATTGCATTAAAGCAGTATGAAATATTACCCCCAGCTGCAAGGAATTTACAACTGTGTTGAGATGTCACATATATGCAGTGAGTCTACAAGGCAGTAAATACCTTGGGGGAGTACAGACCCTACTTGCGATAGAAAGGAGTTCAGAGGATTAGTGGATCACCTTTTTCCTTCCCCAAACCTTTTAGGATGAAGAGGAACTTGAACTAGGTCCAAAAGAAAAGGTTGGGATCAGCTGGAGAAGTGTAGGGAGAGCACTTTGAACAAAAGAAGAACCAGTTTTTAGAGCATGCCCACTTAGGTGGTAAATCAGCATTTTTATTCCCATTAATGAAAAAGGGAAAATTATTATGTATTTCCTAGAACTAAGCCAGGTAAGTTAATTAGAGTCACAGAAAGCTCTCTTGAAACAGTTCATTGCAGGACCCTCAAGTTCACCAACATTTAAGAGCACTCAAAAAATTTCTAAGTTCTCCAGTTCCGGGTTTCTTAACCTCAGCACTATTATTGTGGGCAGTATAATTCTTTATTGTAAGGACTGTCCTGTGCATTGTAGGATTTTAGTGGCTTCCCTAGTCTCTACCCACGAGATGCTAGCCCCTCCCGCCAGTTTTGAAAACTAAAAACAAAGCCTCTAGACATGCCAAACATCTCCTGGCTGTCAAAATTGCTCCCCTTTGAGAACCCCTGCTCTAGTTATATGAACATTCAGGGAAATAGTTCTCTCAGATTTCTCTTCTCCTGTAACATAGGCCATCAGAAAAATCATCTTTGTATCTAACCTGAACCCCTCATATTGCATGCCGTAAATCCTGGCCACGGACTATGAGCCTTCCCGTCAGTGTCCACTTGGCAGGAAGCCTGGCTGTAATCACTGGAGAATTTCTAGGATGCCCAGTGAAAGCTACTAAGAAATGCTCACTGATATCTCTTCTTCACTGAGGGAAAACTCTCCAGGCTTGTTCACTTGTCAAAATTGTAGTTCCATTTAGATTAGAAATCTATTTCACTTGTAAATCCAGTTGGTGGGAGGAGCTCGGCATTTAGGAAGGAGCACAGCTGGTGCTTCCTGGATGCTAAATAATTCATCATCCTCAGTTTGGAGACTCAGAAACAGCTGACCTGAGAGGCTAACTCCTCAAAGGTGTTACTGAAAAACCAAGTCTTTGGCACTAGGAAGGGAAAAGGCCCACTAAACCACAGAGGCCATCCTCCATAGCTTTGAGAGAAGCTGTAGAATGAATGCTATTTCCTAGCTTGATTTTCCCCATTTTGGTATCATGGGTAAAGTAGATTGCCACAGGGAGAATTTTATGAAATTCAGTGAGGCAAAATCAGCCTTTCTACATTTTATATATTATCATGCTGTGAAACTCATGTATAAAGTTCATTTTTCAAATGAAATATTTTGACCTTTCTGCAAATTATTTTCCCCAGAAATCAAAATGTAATGGAAATGGGGAAGCACCTGCTTACTTGCAGTTTATAGAAATAGATGACATATGAGCCACTGCTTAATAATAAATATTTCTGATTAAGCGTTCTATTCTCAGTCTTGGCTATTTATTGCATAATATGTTTTAATCCAAATTGTCGTAATACATGTCCTAAGCTCTTATCTAATTTTCAAATTACTTTGGAAGCTGCTTGAAATCCTCCAGGATGGTAGGCTCCTGCAACATAGTAGTTCTGTAACACTTGTTCAGGTAACTAGTAATCTTAGAACATCTATTTCTGTACCCTAAAGGAAGTAACATTCTTACCAGAATACCTATTTTACATCTTAATGAGACAGTATCTTTCTTTATGTATGATAGGATTCCTGCGTGTGTACAGGATAGCTGTAGGTTCAAGTCAAGGATGATTCATTGTGTGCTCTGATGAGAATTTACATTGCTAAGTGATCACAGAAATCTTTGTGTTTTGCTGTAGGCTGCTCGAATGGGTGACTCCATATGATATGAACAATCAAAACTACCACATTTTTCCATTGGTCAGGCTGTCTAGTTTTTTGTTTAGATCTACTGATAGCAACTGTAGATGAGGGTAAAAGGTAAAAGAATTCTGCATGCAATCATTGCAGTTACCATGTCAGTTCAAGTTTCCAAATGATAACTTTTTTATCCAGGGGGATTTTCTAAGGGTATATAGATACACAAAATTGAATTTCCCAACTGCGGATAGGCCAGATGTGCTTTGTAACAGCTATGTTCTTTTGAAAAAGACACTGTACTCATTAAAAAGAGAAGGGAAGAGAGGGAGAGTTCTAGAAACCAAAATCTCAATTTTGGTTCTCTTATTAAAGTCTTTCCTCATAAGAACCAAAGTGAAAGTAAAACCATTTTTTTTATTGGACTCATGGGCTAGACAACCCCATATTCAGGCTCTGACAGTGAATTCAGGACATCACAAGCAATATTCAGTTTATAGCAACGGTACCCAGGGAGATTTTAAGAGCATGCACACTATTTTCCCCTTCTTGATGTTTTCTCCCCAAGTTAGGGAATGTAACTTGAGCTATTCTAACTCCTTAATAACATAGCCTTCTTTAATATACCCAAAAAAGGAGCATTTAATGCAAACAAGCCTCTATTTTATCATGCTTCAAAAATAACTTCCTTGGGATACCTCAGTTTGTATGCATTTTATTTCATTTGAAAATTGACAAGTTGTATCATGTATCAGATGCTATGTTGCCCTGATAAGATATGGATTATTAAATAAGGTACAGGGCCCTCTAAACATCAGAAAAATTGAGAGAGCTATTTCAGCATAGTCTCAGTAAATTTAGAAGTATAAAATGGAAGGAAAGTGGAAATTGCTGGAAAAGTTTAAAATAAGGATCCTTAGAGATGATATATTAATATAGTTAAAATGCCAGTTTATAGCTAATATAAAAATTTAGAAAAAAATTAACCCATCCTATTAATTAAATATATATACTTAATTTAAATGTAATAATGGTGCAAGGACTATAACTGATAATTTTAAAGTTGTCAGAATCCCATTCAGTGTATTCACTAAGAGAGTTCACTCAAAAAGTTTTATAGGAATTGGGCTTCCCAACAGAGATTCTTGCATCTGGAATTCTCTTTATATCCATAAAAGAGCAGATCCAATAGGACTGGGTGAGGTAACTAGGTTTAAACTTGCATTAATGTCTGGGAATCAGAGACCCAATATATGGAATGAAATGCCTTAATCATGAAGAAAAGACATTTGAAATTTAGCTGAAGTAATCAAGTTGAGAGATGATAAGGCTTGGCATTATTTTCTGATTTGTTCTCCTGAGAACTTTTGTTCACTTGTTCCCTGCTGTCAATTTGTTTATAAATGTGAGTTTTGACTCTCTAATTTTCCATTTTCTCTGATTGTATGAATGTCTGGTTCAAACACATTGTAAAGTAACCAGACTTGCTCAGGTATTGCTAAACCAAGACATGGCAGCTACTAAGGATACAACTGACATTTTTGACATAGTCTTTCAACACCTTGTCAAGATTTTGTTTAGATTCTTTCATTCAACACGCATTTTAATGAGAAGTTCCTATATGCCAGGCTGTGCTGGAC
The DNA here is from genome assembly GCA_029593785.1 of Cabassous unicinctus. Lineage (NCBI taxonomy): Eukaryota > Metazoa > Chordata > Mammalia > Cingulata > Chlamyphoridae > Cabassous > Cabassous unicinctus. The sequence continues at coordinate 19,929 of JAQZBX010000246.1, forward strand.
TCTGGGGAAAGAAAGATGCATAAAGCCCAATCCTTGCCCTCCAAGCTGCAGAGGTCAGCGGTCAAACGCCTCATCTCTGGAAGCATACTCATTTGGGATTGCATCCTGGCCGTGTCATGTACTAGCTATGGGATATTGGATAAACGGCATTTCTTTAAGGTTAGGCTTCCTCATCTTTAAAATGGGGAAAATGATAGGAATTATCCTATGGGTCATTGGATTAAATGAAGTACACTTTCAGTGAGTAGAATAAAATAAACAATGAGTAAATGCTCTGAAAGGAAGAGACACATTTTTAAAAAAATATGTGCAATTAAATTGTAGAGGCATGTAAAGTGGGGGCACCGAGGATCTCTTGGCACCTTATGAACAAAGAGAATGAAAATGAGCCATCCTATGTGGGTGAAGATATTGCTGGAATAATAATTGCTGAGAATTTAGAAATATTAAAACTCCTAGAAAAAATTTAATGAGATCAAGAAATTGCTCAATTCCTCATCCTCACTGTTTATAGAAGAGAGTGGAATTAAACTATAGTAAAGAATTAGGCCCAAGGGAAATATTCTAATTCTCTAAAGGTTGTTAGTGAAATTTATCACCCCCAGTAACGGTATTTTTAAAAATATGACATGACACTGTCTTCCCAGGATGATTTGGATGCAGCACTGACCGGAGCCAGAGTGGTGAAATCTTTAGGATTTGCCTCACCTCTTATGATTGATGCAGGGATGATATGCAGAGTTGACAATGTATAATAAACCATTGTGGCAAAGATGGAGAGGTTGTAGTAAAAGGTCAGGAGAAATGGGTGGCAGTTATATTTCTAATAGGGCATTGGATCATTCTGTAATGTATGGAGTTGCATAGTCTTGTAAAGGTTTGATGCAGAAACCACAAGATTTAAAATCTGTTTGCAAATTCAGCTTAGAATTGTAGCCTCCAAATCTTACAGCACTATTGTAGTGGAACCCAACAGGGCATTTCAGTTAATAAGAGGCTGTTTGAACAGGATTTTGTGGACGTTGTCATTTGTAACACATGTATTTAATTACCAAAAGTACTTGGTAACTTAAACCTCAAACACCCCATTTTTCTTCATTTTCTAAATACATAAATTACTCATTTCCATAACAAGAATTCTGAGCACAATAAAAAGTGGAAGTAAATAAAATTGGAACACACAGAGACCTGTGTTTTATGCTCTAGGCTAGGTGTCAGCAAGATTTTCGGTAAAGGGCCAGATAATGGGTAAACGAATGGCTTTGTATAATAAAACATTAAATGCAAAAATAGGCAGAGGCAGATTTGGTCTGTGGGCTGTAGTTTGCCCACCCCTGCTTCAGACAAAAAAAAAAAAAAAAGCCATTCTTTCAAATTGATGAGTAATGTTTTTCCTCTACTGAGTATCAGACACCTCCAGCCCTAAATTTGGCTTGTGTGTGTTTTCTTTCTGCCTTCAGAATGTAGCATCTAGAACTGCACTTATACTCAGGAGACGCAAATCTACAAAGAAAATTAGACTAATGTATTGTAAGTATATTGCAAGTTTGTATCACAAACTTGCATGCAATTTAGAATGAATCTGTAGGCACTGAAAAGATGGGCAAAAATAATATAGTTCTGGATGACATGAGAATCCCTTTGTGGTGCAGTAAATTTTCCAGCAGCAGGGAGTGAAAATGTCATATTCTTCCTCTTCCTTGTCTAAAATTGCTCCCTTCATGAAAGCGCCTGAGGATGCAAGTACAAAAATTAAAATATTAATGAAAATACATAAAACAGTAGCATTAAACTCCTCCTGGGAATGGCCTCATAAAATAAGACTTTTCCTGGTCTCTGCAATCAGGCTCAATGGGGAAAAAAAAAACAAAATTCCCACTCTTGATTCCTTTCCCCTATCCTTCCTATCTAATCCCTGCAGTTTTTACATACTAATTCTCAATATTTCAGGCAATTTTACCTTAGATTTCTGGATCAAGGACTTAAATGTGAAAACTCTCTGCTTCTGCCTCTGGGTTAAATAGCATCTCTTTTTTAGATCCAGGAGAGTTCTTTATAACTGTTATAGTGCTTCTCATAAGCTTTATCCCCTCCAGGAGGCAGACAGCCTCACTTTCATAAATATTTGGCATCTGAAAGCACGTTTTTTTCATTTTTGAATATTGTTATGAGCTCTGTACCTATTTTTGGTGGCATTTCTTAGAGACACTATGCATAGTGAGAATAGCAAGTACAGGCATTTGAATTTAAGAAGTAGCAACTTTTTCAGGTTTGAGATCTTATCCATGCCTTTAGAAATCATGCTTTAGAGGAAACCTGTGATATAAGCAATCACTCCAATGACTTAAAATAAGAGTAAAGAAATGTACAGAAAAGCAGTTATGCTCAAGGCAAAACTTTGAGACTAAGGCAAAAAAAAAAAAAAAGAAAATCAGGGAATAGAATCCTGACATTCCTAGTCTTAGTCTTCTGATTTTGAACATCAGAAAATGCTGCCTCTCTTTGAATGAAAGGATTAACTAAATATTTTGTTATGGAATGAACAATGTTCTTCTAGCACTTCTATAAGGTGTGTGCCTCAACTCAGCATCTGGAAAATACTAATACCACTATGGATACAGAAAATAATAGTTTGAATCAGAAACACATAATTGTTGAAAAACCACTGTGGGAAGGCGTGGGACTGACATGGAAACTGATTGAAATGAAAGATAACTTAAAGACAAAACATACTTGCATGTATTAATCTATATAAAGGTTTGTCCATACCTCTCCAGCTGTGAATACCCTTAATATGTGGGTTTTCTTATGCCTTTGAGCCTTTTTTTATGTACCTGTGTTTCTCTTTGCCCCAACTTTAATATTTGTTCTGCCATTTTCTCAGCGTAGTAACTAATACTTTCCCTCGGTTCTGTACACCATGGAGACTCGACAAATACATGTTTGATACCTTAGTTAAGGCACTAGCCCCAAGACCACTGACTTTCATCAGAAATCACAGAGAAATTCTCCTGGCAATCTTTCTTTCTGTCCACTATTCCCCAGGTTAAAATAATAATAAGCAAATGAGAAAATACAGGCAAATATTTGAAGTACTGGATTGTGTTGGCAGCTGTTTCCGCTTAATCACTATATTGACCAATGTATATTTCTTAAGTTTCCAAAGTGTCAAATGTCTGCCTAAGATTTGCAGTAAGGCAAAGCCTACAAACCGTGTAACAGAACTTCAGGTAGAAAAATAAAAGGGAAGAAGCTGCAGTGCCATGACATGGGGAAGTTGCCTGAAAGGTACAGCAAACAGCATCCAGAGTACCAAGATGGGCTCAGTGACTTGGTTGGAAAGGGCAGTTGCCTTCTTTCTAGTCCATTTCTCTGTCCAGAATGCTGTATTTCTATTATACTCTGCAGCCTCTGTGAAGGACTTGTTTTAGAGAGAAGAGGTCCTTCTAGCCCAGACATAGGCTGCTGCTTACATTTTGATTGCATTTTTCGTGGAGCTACAGTGTATTTATTGAAATGCATTTGCATTCGTGTCCTCATTTTAAAGATCAAATACTTAGGATTTCTGGAAGCAAGTGATTTCTCCAAGATCACAAGACTAGGAAAGAGTAGATTCAAATCCAAGTCTTCCTCTGACTCAAAGTTCATTGTGTTTGTCTTTCTACACACTGCCTGAGAATAAGCTATGTGGATCCATCCTGATTCCTGTGATGAAGTCCTTGTTTATGGGCCTGGCTTTTTTAAGCTATTTTTTATTAGAGAAGCTGGATGTTTACAGAAAAATCATGCATAAAATACAGAGTTCCCATAAACATAAACCACCCTATTAGTAACACTGTATATTAGTGTGGTACATTTGTTAAAATTCATGAAAGACCATTTTTATAATTGCACTGTTAACTATAGTCCATCATTTACAATAGGATTTGCTATGTTGTACAGACCTATGTGGCTTTTCTTAAAATTTTTATTCTAGTAACATATATACAGCCTAAAATTTAGGCAGCTTTTTATGGGTTAAAAGTTGTTCAACATAGGTGGTGATAATAAGCAAAAAGAGTAAAAAGAAGGTGAGAATTAGCAAATTTTCTTTCTCTCTTCCTGGAGTTAATCAAAGAGAATATTAGAAAGTGTTTATACTTACTAACATATTATTGGTCTCTCATTAATGTCCCCCACCAGTCACAGATTGTGAACTATGAAACAAAGAGAACCACCAGTCTGTTAGGCTCTTCTAGTTATGACCTTGAGCAACAAGATTCTAATCAGGCTGTCAGCATTTCTGTGCATGTCTTAATCTATACTATTCAGCAAAGGAAATTTTCAATGCGAAGCCCTTTCTTCCAGCAATCTACACACCTTTAAGTTTTTACTAGTTATATAAATATCCTCAAATAATCTAAGATAACTTAGAAAAATATAAGGAAACAAAGAGTAGAAGAAGAGAACAAAGATTTGATCACATAATATATATGCTAGTAATTATCATCAAAATGGTTGCTGAGTTTCAATTTCAAATTAGATCAATTTTTTGGATGCTATGAGATACAATTTTAAAAACCATGACCCTCTGAAGAGAATAAAGGTGAACTACGTACTTTTCCTATCACTTAATCTTAAAGGATTGATGTACTGAAAAACATTTTATGTAGCTGTGACTTACAATAACCTATGACACATGGTGGGAGCATACATAGCATTAAAATATTTTAATGACGAAAGTTCTGTGAGAGGCCAAATCAATATAGGTGGGTGTGTAGACCTCTCATGTTCTAACTTATACCAAGGAGAGATCTTAACATATCCTGCAGAGTCAATGGACAACATGTCCCTTAGGCAGTCTTTACCAAGTGTTACTTTATTTAGCTGGACATTTGTTAAGTGGTGGATTTTGCAGTGTTTGAAGTTGTACTTTTTGATAGGAAACTGAAGAGCTGATGTCCTATATTACTAAGTAAGGGAGGATGAACATGCTTAGAAACCAGAGGAGGTAGTAGTAGAGCTGATTTCTATTATGAAAATTGGGAGTCTAATTAGATTCTCACATGGATAGAAGTCTGCTTCCTCTCCACTCTGAGGTATGATTCAGTTTACTCACTAAAGTCAACTGTCAATGCTAAGTTCCCTAGAAATCAGTTTTTAAAACAAAGCTCATCTCATGGTAAGCCAAAGAAACTGGTAATTTACATGGAGGGGGTTGATGTTTGGATTTTAATTGAAACATGATATTTAGAATTGATACCTGCCATAATCATCACCATGGATTTTTATATCTCAAAGAGACAATTTTCAAAATATCTCTGAATAACCTAAAATGCATGGTACCTCTCACCAGACTTCTTCAATATGAGGTTTTAGCACTTATCTAGGTGCTGCAGTGAGGCTGTGCTGTGAGCCAAAAAGGTGCTTGGAAGTTAGAGGACTGGATTCTCATCTTGACTCCCATCTATTACTAGTTGTGTTGCCCTTGGATGAGTCACTTGACTTCTTTATGTAAAATGTGAATAATAGTGATACCCACCTCACAGAGCTGTGCAAATTAAAACATAGGAAAGCACCTACCAAAGTATCTGGTTTACAGAAGACACTTAAATACATAGGTTTTATTGTTTATTCCTTTCTCTAAACCCACTCTTTTCCTTGCTATAAAGTTGTGCATAAAACACTCAGTGGTCATAATTTAGAACAATCCTTTTGACCCTCAAGTTTAGTGATAGAATACCTCATTGTAGAAACTAGAAAGCAAGGCATAACTGATATTTTCCTTCATTTTAAATAATGATTTTAAACAAAGATGAAAGAATGTAAGAGAGAATGTGGAAGAAGAGGGAAATCAGACTGCTTGTCTTGATAGACCATCCTTACGAGCTCGCATGGCCAAGTGGCACGGCCTCAGTGGTGTGAGAGTGACTCCTGTGCACCTAAATTAAGGTTAAAATCACAGCATCATTAAATCTTAGGACTGGAAAAATACTTAAAGATCACCTATTGTCTTTCTTTTTTTATATATTTTTTAGGAAGAAATAATTTATACATAATCATGGACTACGTGTTCCATGTGTATCTGAATTCCAGTGCATTTGTGTTTAAAGAAAAATATGTTCATGGTACCTCTTTGCTTCAGTAAAATTACTGGATTGTCTACTCCATTCAGATAATACTTACTGGTATTATTCTGTAATGATATTATTTTTTAAATAATTTTTTTAAAATTAAAAAAAAATACTTAGATTATAAAATGTTATGCAAAAAATATAGGGATTCCCATATGCCCCACTCCCAACACCTCCCACACCCTCCCACATAAACATTCTTCATTAGTATTGTCTTTCTATTCAAAGTGACATCCGGAAAGCTGCAACATGGGCATCACGGGCGTTTGTGAGAATGCAGGTTCTCAGACCCCACCGCAGACTTACTGAATCAGAATCTGCATTTTTACAACATTCCCAGATGATTCCTATGCCCACAAAAGTTTGAGAAGCACTGGCCAGTGCATTCCCATCCCATTTTCATGTAACCTTCGAATTTGATAACCTTATCTTATATTTTCATTTGAGTCCCTGATAAAAAAGTATATATCAAAGCAATGACTAAGAGTAAGGACAGAGCCTTCCAATACCCTCTGAAAACCTCAAACCTAGTCTGATAGCAGTGCTTAGATCAGCATCTTGCTCAATAATACAAATTCATCAAATTAAATGTCACAAGAAATATATTTTCTTCACCTTTCCATGATAATATCTTGAGAAACATTTTGTCTCTAACATTTTAATTGTACAATATATCATATACACAGAAGAATACATAAAAGAGATATGCATAGTTTAGAGGATAATTATTAAGCAAACACCCATGTAACCACCACCAGGGTTAAAAAATAAATCACTGCCTATAGCTCCAGTGCCTGAAGCTAATCGTATCCCCTTTCCTCCCCTCTAGCAGCTATCACCACTATTAAATGACTTTTGTGATCACCTCATTCCCTTGTTGCCTTTATAGTTTCTACCTAACTATACGTTCCTAAATAATATTATTCTGCTTCAGCTGCTTTTGAGCATTATAAAAATGTAATTTTATTATGTATATTCCTTGCTTTCCTCATTCAACCTTGTATTTGTTTGATTTACCTGTATTTGTTTGATTCTCATTGGTTCCTTGTCATTGGTATTCTAGTATGTTATTGAGTGCTTATTTTACAATTTTTCAATTCCAGTGTCTATTCACAGGGTCATGGAATCTGTGCACCTTCACCTCTGCTTAATAATCCCAAAAGTTTTTCCAAGGTCATTCTACCAATTTATACTCTGACCAGCAGAATAAATGAGAGTCTTGTCTCTGCTCATAAAAGACTTTTTTCAGATGCTTCCTTGATGGAGTCTAGGTATACTATGTTATCTGGATATAATCAGTCTGTGCTCAAATTTTTTTAAAAAATAGCTCAAAGCACTTTCTTGTAATTCATACTTCTTGTCTCAATTGCTCAACCAGGATACCTTAAAAAAAAACAACACATCAACCAGGACTCAACATCAATCCTTTGAGACCAATGTGAGAAATTCACTTGCTTTCCCTTTTTAAGTTCAAGTTAGTTTGCCCACCCCAGGCTTCTGATACCTCTCTGTTCTCTGTGACTGCATCAGTTTCACTATCAGCATGTCCTGTCTCCTTCCCACATTCTCTTAGAACATGGGCTTGTAATTAACACGTCAAGAGACACAGATAATTTATAGGCATTAGTCAACAATGTTTTCATCTTCTATTCCTTTCTTAACTTCACGTTCTTTTTTCCTTACATTCTTTGCATCCCTTTATTTTTATTGCAAGAGGAGACAGAAACTAAATTGTGGCTTTATTCATTTTCTTTTTTGGGGGCAGCCTCCAACAGTCACATTACTAGCCTAAAGAAGAGGGCTTATTTTTTCTCAGGTCTTATTGATCCAAACAAAGAAAAACAAAACCAGTCAAACACAACAAACACAAAAAGGTTTTTTCTTACCCTTAACATTTTAAAAAGTAGTGGCTAATTTTAAGTAAACCTTCTGAACACTAGTCTTAGAGATTCATGATGTTCCTTTAAATTGTCTTTTTCTATTCCTTATTTGGACATATCCTTTAAAAAGTTAAGGTCATTGGAGAACATACTGTGCCACCTCGTTGTTTTCCATAGGTTCCTCTCTTTTTCCTTTCACTGTGGAATTACTTCTGCTTACATAGTCTGAATGATATTTTTAAGAGTTTTCTTTTTTCTGTTATGGAGTTAAATTCTTAGATTCTGTCAAATTTTTCTTTTAAACTCTTGAAGTCTTTCTAAAGTTCAGAGTGCATATGTCTGACCAAGCCCAAGCTTGATCAGAATGAAATTCTTTTTGAAATAGAGAGGAAAAAAGACACAAAACTGGGTATACTTCCTTTATGAAAAAAGAGCCTGACTTGTATGGGTCATGTACCTCTGCATTATTATAAGCATCTTCTTACTTCACCTCTCTTAAAAATGCTTTCACCTTTTCAAGTGGCTGTTCATCTTGCCATAATCTCTTTCTCTTTTGTAAATTGTATTGTCCTGGTCCATTTCTCTTAACTATCTCTCTGCTAACATACACATTCTTAATTTCTCAGGGACAAAATACAATAAACTTTTTTGCAATGTTTATGATGTGAAATTTTATTCATTTTCATCACATGTACTTGCCACATCATTTTCTGATGTGGCAAGCACAGGAGAAAGAAGTTCTAGGGTAGTGGTTCTCAACCTTGAGCATTCATCAGACTCAATTGGAGGGCTTATTGAAACATACATTGCTGGGGTCAATCCTTAGGGTTTCTAATTTAGAGAATCAGAATTCAGAGAATTTGCATTACTCTCAAGTTCCCAAGTGATATTAATGTAGCTGGCCCAGAGGACACACTTTGTAAACCACTGTTATAGTGTGAAATGTCAGCATCTTCTGAAGAATGATATTCCCGATTTAGAGTGGCCCAACCCATCATTCCTCATACTTTATTATTATACACAATAGACTTTGGGTTGTTGGTGTGGACTCATATGTTGCCATCTTCTAAGTAAGTGTTTTAATGTCATACCACATGGATTTGGAAAAATCATAATATCTCATTTTATTTCTCTGAAAAGATCCCTATTCCTCACACAGATAAGAAAAAAAGATGATTTTTTTAATATAAAGAAAAAGCATTTACTTTTGGTATTTAATACACATTTTAGTGCCCAAGAATAATGGAACATAATGAAGAAGTGCTTAAACTCTCGTGAAAACTCATCCTTTCCTTTTTATATGGGGTGGGTAGTGGTGAATGATTAATATGTGCAACAACAAATGAGTCTGTAAAGGAAGGTAGTTTGCTGTCCCTGAAATGTAGCTCACTGTCCAGATACCTTTAACCGGCATTTTATTATTATTCACTTCATCGAGATATTTTATCTGGTAATCATTGTTTGGGGATTGACCGATATATGGAGTGAAAAGCGTTTATTCTGATAAGAGATGGCACCTGCAGTAATTAGGTCTTGGGTGTTGGACTTTTTGACAGATCTGGAAAAGTGCACAGTATGCCAAGCCTCAGAAATGAAAGAAGGCAGCAGGAACAGAGAACAATTACTCTGAGAACATCTTTTTTCCCACCTCAACAGCTTCCCCTGTTATACTTTTCAAAATTTTGTATAATATTTCAAAATTCTGTTCAATTATTAACAAGCAACATTGTAATTTTCTGAGGTCATAAAATATAAATGTTTTTAATGTTTTTCCATCAGCTTTGTTCTTTATTAACCAAAGGGACATTGGGTAATCTTCATTTTCTCCAAAGAATTTTGGAGACAGCAATAGCAGTCTCTACATCTCTACATCTAACCCCTAATCTCTATCCCTTTTGATAAGACCCATATCCAATGGCCCCATCTATCAGTTCTACTTTGGCAACCTCCCCTAGTACCTAGTCAAGACTATACTTGGCATCTCTCCTTATCCAAACATTCCGTCCCTTAAGGTCTAAGCCTGCTAACTTAAAATGTGCCATTTCAGGACATGTGTACCTGTTGTGAGTACTGTTTTTTGTTTGTTTGTTTGTTTGTTTGTTTGATTTGGGTGTTTTTTGTTGTTGTTTTTTTTTTGGTTTTGTAAAATATAAATGGGCTATCATATTTATCACACACAAGGGATCCCACAGCTAATTTTAGTCAAAAGCACATGACTAAGCTACTCCTTCAGCGTCCAGAGGCCCAGGGGGTTCCCTTTTGTATGCAGTTTCCATGTATGTATGTTTCCATGTATGTGTTTGTATGTGTTTCCATGGAGACACATAATTCCCCAAGGGATAGCTCAAGTTTGACTTTTCAAAACCTGTTTGTTTTATGGATCCTTGAAGCTTCAGGACCTCTCTCTGTACCCTCCAAGTTAACAGACTGTTGCTCTGGGCTGACCCCCTAGTGAGAAGAAACATTCATCCAAGCTCCTCATTCCCTTCTTGAATTTTTTAAGAGCCATTTTTGGGGGAATATTGCCCTGTCCCTTTTGTTGTCTAACCATAGATAGGGCTAAAATAGGAGGTTACTACAAGACTATGAAGATCAATGGAAAAGATGTTTAACAGCAGGTAATTTTTTGAAAGAAACCATGTAAATACACCAGGTCTTGGTCAAACTCCCATTCTGACATAGAGAAAAATATTAATAACCTAGATCTTCTCCATCTACCTACAGCGTTTCATGTTTTGCCCTTCTCCTTTTTGATCTAGTATTTCAAGTTTATCTATCTATAGAGTTTTCAGAATGCATATTTCTTAATGCCTAGCTTTATGAAAGTAAATGTGAAAGATTTTTCTTTATTACAGCATTCCAGATCCACGCAAGTCAGGCAAATGGCATCTCCCAGGATAGTGGGAGGAGACTAAAGCTAACCAAACTCTGAGGGAAGATTTACAATAGCAGCTACAAACTCATTTCAAACTCATTTTCACATGTAAATTTAACCAATTAGCTTCTTTGTGTATCCACAACCCAGTCCTTTCTGTTCAGAAGACATATAATTTTTAAAAGATTTTAGCTAATAAGGGGCATAACACTCTTTGTTTAATAAGTGTTTTTTGAGAAGATATTCTATGGAAGGCATTTGCCAAGAGAAAAAAAAAACATATTCTGCCTCCAAGGAGTTTCCAGTACAGAAGGTGAGAAGCAAAAGTAATGAAAAAACCATATAATAATTAAAAATTATATAGAAGCCACATGAAAATACTATGCGACTTCAGAGGAAAGATAGATTCTTTCCAACTTAAGGCTTCTGAAAATTTTTATGTCCATTTTAACTTTTTGTTTACCACAGACAAGAATTTCTCTTGCAAATTGGTTGATTTATCTCAGAAAATACTGAAGTTTCCTCAGAAATGCCGAGGCTTTAAAAGTCACACTGATCCTGCTGAAACCCTGTCCATTTTATTATAACCAGCAAATGTCTGAAGCTGTCAAAATTATTCTTAATGCAGGACACTATTGATTTACAAATAGGAGCTCTTTTGTGTTAATTCTTTATTACTTAATATAACTTCTGTCTATTCAATGCATTGCTATGCCATATTAAGTAAGAATTTGGAAATACCCCCTCTCCTGACAGTTATTTCCCTACTTAAAATACACTGCTGACTCATGTGACCCAGAATAATCACACTCCCTTTACAAATAATTCTTAGCATAGTCAATGACCTAATCTAATGCTCCACTTTCCATGACTAGTTCCATTTTTACAGATGCCTGGCTGTGAAACAGGAAATTCATGGATCACCTCTAAGGATTTTCTTTATATTGCATCCAGCACAGGAGGGTGCTTTATTTTACTTTTTTTTCATATTTGCCTTCTTTTAACTGTGCCTTTTTGTATGTCTGAGATAAATTTTCTGGAATCTGTCACTATTATATACTGAGCACATGGTCCAAAGCAGTCCCTAGGTCCATGGAGAATAACCAAGTCAAGGACAGAGTGTACATCATTAAAATGAAATGCAAATTTCTCATTAAAAGGCAAATTCTTCATCTCAAAAGGTTGAATAGGATACAACTTTAACTTGACTGGGTGGAATTCCCTAAGGCACTGAAAAAGTATTCTACCTGAAGACTGTTCTTGGGACCTTAATCATTTTCATTTCAATAAATGGGAAAACGTGTGTGCATTTTAAGCCCATGCCCTACAAAAATTTATTCTGAGGTGGTTAAACAAATTTCACAAATGGATTAGCATCCATTATAATTCCCACTTTATATATATATATATTTTTTTTTTTTCCCCCAAGAGAGGTGGTGAAATATTTCATCAATTTAGACTCTATAAGAAGTGTTCTTTTTGTGCTTTGTTTTCTCTCTCTTTTTCCTTATTTTCCTTATTCCTATGGCCTCTCCCCCACAGCTTCTATTTTTCTCACTTTGTTCACTCTCCTTGGGCAAGTGTAGCATTAGTCATAAACTGATAACTCTTAAGTATTTATTTCTGGCCTTTCTGGTAAGCAAAGTACCCACAGTTTTACTCATCTGTAGATATCGCCATCTTGGTGTTTTCCAGATACCTAAAACTCAATATGCAGACCTCAATTCCAGTTCCTCTAATGAAGCCAGAGTCCTCTAGGTTCTTGGCTATGTTACATAAAAGAAATTAAAAACATGCCAGTTGAGTTAGGCCAGTAGTTTATTAAGAAAAATGGAAGAAGAGAATAGAAACGGGAGAAAATCACAGATTATGGATCCCCGGGTGTAGGTGTGGGCTGCTGCAGGCAGAGAGGGGGATCTGGCTTGTGTGCTTAATTTTTAAACCATTAATTATTCCTCCCCTTGCTAATGCTTGGGGGAGGGGTCCCAGCTGTTTGCTGTTCTGATTGAGTGCACCACCTGTCAGTTCCCCAAGGGGCCCAATGATGAGGATGAGCCCCCTTAAGGATAGTGGGGGCTTTCCCTTGACCCCGGACAAAATCTCGTTCCAAATGGAGTTCTCTGGGCGGGGTTCTTCCAGCAGCCTTCTAGTGGGGTCTCTCCCTCAGGGTTTCCAGGAACGCACTTCGCGGCTGTGTTTTTCTGTCAGTTTTAGACTCATCTTCCCATTCTCTAAACTAGCCTGCCTCCGTAATCACCCCCCAAGTATGGTCTTTAGCATAATGAGTGCCATTATTGCCTACCAGGCCTAAGCAAAAACTTTTAGCATTTTCCACATTCAGTTAATCACCAAGTTCTGTCCATTCTATGTCTTAAATATCTCTTTATTAACTCATCTCCCTATTGTCACTTGCTTAATTAAGGGATTCATGATCACTGACCTGGATGAGTATTTGCTTATTGGAATCTAGTCACACTTCCCCTGTCAGTATTAGTGCAAAACCCCAACAAGACTTCTCAACACACACACACACACACATACCCACACACATGCACACACACATGCACACACACACACGGACCATTCTCCATATTGCTACCCGAAGGAATTTCTTAAGCGTATGTCTCATCAGGTCACATCTAATTTTAAAGATTTTCAGTAGCAACTATTCCAAATTCCTTAAGAAGGTACACAAGACTCACCTCTCCTTCCATTTCATTCTTTTCCATTCTGGATGAGAAATAGCAAACAACATTGCTCAAACTACTGCTGGAGGTAGAGGTGGTCCTCACTGATCTTCCACACCAGGAGGAGTTCTTTATTATGCCAAGTTGGGTAGCCCAGTCCTGAGTTTCATTCCTTTCCATCAGAGTCTCACTAAGTATTTCCTTATCAACAGGTCTATGAGGTTCAGGCAGCTGCCAGCCCCTGGTCTGAGGAAGAGCTGTTTTTGGTGTGTGTGTTATTATTGGTGTTTTTAACAGAGCATTGACATGGCAGTAAACATTTGGAAAGCCTCTCCTAAATACCTGCCTGTGTAACTGATGGCAGTGCCTTCAAATAGCCCTGATCTTTCAGTCCAAGCAGGCGCCCACTTACCAAGTTAATTGCACTTCCACAAAGTACCATCATATAAATGAAGGATGTCAGATCGTTTTCTTTGTATAATCTTGCTGAAGAAGAGTCACCTTATCCATAAGACATGACATAGTCACCTCAAATTCTCTGACTACTTACAAAATTATAGGGAATTAATCAAACTGCAGTAATGGAGAGTGACAGAGACTGTTCTTAAGAACAATGGACCAGACTTCTTCATTCTTGTGCCTGTAAAATAGCTTTGTTTATAGCAGGTGCTCTCAAAAAATAGTTCTCTGTTGAGTGGTTAAGTTGGGAGCAGGGTCTATGTGTACCATTTTTATATTTGCATTTTTTTCTCTGAATTTATAATAACATTGCTCTAGGTACAGGGGTCTTAGCATTTTTGAGTAAACATCAGTGATGCCCCTGACATGTCACATAATCACAGAAAGAACATTTAATATCTATTAACAAGTATTAAATATTGTATTGGAAACAAGTGTATTAAAAAATCAATGTTTGCTGCAAATTATTTTGATGAAATTGCATTCCTCTAGACAACCCAGGAGGGTGTTTAAATAATGGAGCAACAAACAAAATAAAACCATGTGCGTGTTGAATCACCTCCTCTGGCTTTTGCATACTGCCCTTTTATAGATAAAATTTAAAGATAGGTAATAAAATAAGGAAGCTCAGAGGGGCTCCTTCATGACTCTAGTTGCTTTCAGTTACAGAAGTGCCTGTCAATTCGAGACCTCTATATTTTGAAATCAGGAGGTTTGGTCCTTATTTCCATCACAGGCATGCCTGCAGAGAATGCCATAGCCGGGTGCACTTTTCCCACTGTGGAATGTGTAACATCCAGAAGCCCCACCTGTTCAGCACCTGGGATAAAAGCCAATGATAGTGCTGACGTGCAGGCATAGCTCTAAGTCCCAAGGGATCCTGGGATGTCTACCATGAAGGAAGATGAACCCTGCATGCTCAGTTGCCCCAGGAAGATTCTGCTGACAATGAATTGTTTTCCTGTTAGAGAATGCCTATGAACATATGGTCAGTTGGAGTATATTAGAAGAATATTTGGATGAGGTCCTTCGAAATTCCTCTAAATAAACTTGATAGAGTCGCTCTCTCAACGTGTGCTGAGTTGGGAGCAAGCTCTAATTCCTAGAGAGTGGTCTTCCAAGACTGGAACAAACACAGTTAAGAGCATCTGTTTATCCTTTGAGTTAACTCTTCCCAATTATAGAAAGCCACAGAAACTGTCTGTATTTGTTGTATGAGGTGAGGGTTGATGGAATGTTTGTGGTACAAGGCCCATGGTTTTGCATTTCGTTGTAAGGTTATTTAGTCATTCAATCAATATTTTGTAATTAAGTAATAACCATTGAGAGAATCATTGCAAAGTAGCACACAAGGTGTCAGCCTTCTACAATTCTTCATCTCACTCAATTCTCATAATAAAACTTATGAGCTAGGCAGTCTGTCTCAATTCATAGCTGAAGAAAGAGAGTGAAATCATTAATGAAGTAACTTGTCTAAAGACAAACAGGTAATAAGTGGCCAAATCAGCATTCAAATGAGAGTTCTCCAGATTTTAAAGCCACATCGCTACTGCCAGCCATATTGCCCGTGATGCCAGAGTGGTTTTCCCATCATTGCTATGGTGACCATGTCATGTGACCTCTAGTGTGTATTCTGTGGCTCTTTCCTTGGAAGACTGGGGAAGAGAGAGCCCATTTCTTCACACTTAGGAAGAAAAGGATTGGGAGGATATCCTATGCTGAACTTTTGTACTTTGAAAAGAAAGTTGATTTGTTGAAGAGAAAACATATTGATTATAAAATTATGAGAAATGGAGCTCTTGAAACTAAGTACTATTTTGGAAAATTCGGAAGTAAGTTTAAACCAACCTCACAACAGTGCAATTTTGATTAGAAGCCTTGTCTCCAAGCCCCATGAAATAGGGCTAGGTGATATCAGAACTGACACAGCTAAGAATATTTATGTGGCTGAAAGAAGCAGCAGTCAAGTTTATGTTGACATAGTGGAGGCAATTAAACACCCAATGGCAGGAATGTGGATTGGCCTGTTTAAAAGTTGGACTAAGTTTGAATAGTAAATTCGCAGTAATGACTGCTTTCATTATAATGAGACTGTCTACCTTAATATTTTTCCTATTGCATAAAAATCTAAACAAATCAATTGCCAAAACATTCTGGGATTATCCAGTCATATATGATTTTACTCATTCTTATTTCCTTCAATCTGACTTATTAAAGTTATCAAAATTTCCTGACCAAAAATGGGGATATGTGATCTTAAAAAAAAAAGATTTTTAATTCATAAATATTATTAATTAAAACATCTCACAATGCCATAAATCTAAAAACACATGTAAATAAGTGTCCCGTGAATTGATCTCATTTAAATAATAAAATGACAAACTCTTCTCTGCTTTAGTAAAACTGAAGTCTGTAGTCATTATACCTAATTTATGCTTCTGAATTATTTCCTTGCTTACAACATTTGGGTGGGTCACTTCTCTCAAATATTAAACAAGCGTTTACAAGTGGGATGCAAGCTAACTTTAATATTATCCTTATACAAAGACAACCAGAAAGGAAGAGTTTTCCTCTCAAAAAATGAAAACAGAAAATCGTTTTGCAACTCTTTAATGATTTTGCATAACCTTTGGCAATATGTTAAATTATCAAGCAAAAAAAAAATGCACTTTACTTTTGAGTTAATTTTTCATTCAGGTATATTAAAAGTTTTTTTTTTTTTTTTTCAGATGTTATCTTCCAAAGGCATCCAAATATTCCTTTGCTAGACATTCAGGAGTATACAGTTTAATATATAGATTAGCCAATACACTTTACTAAAATATTTCACATTAGTTCAGAAATTGTTACTGCACTTTCAAAAGTGAACCATTGCACTATCATCTCCTGTGTTGAGAGAAGTAATATTTAACTCCCACATGGAGCAGCAAGATAGGAGGACACTTACTTTCTTGTCTTTATTGAAAGGCTTTCATTTATTTTAATACCTTTGAGGCCAAATATCTCGATAGTAGTAGAGAAAATTGTCTGGCTCTCATTAGAATGTATATCACACTCAATAGTTTCAAAGCATGCCTGTCCTTTTAGTGATTAAAAAGAAAAGGTAATTTGGGGAAGATAAAATGGACTTAAGCAAGCCTTGTGTTCTTTATCTAGCATTTTACTGACATAGTTCAATAATTATCCCTCACTGTGGTTTGAGCTAGTGGCCTTTCAAATAAAGGAAGGACAGAGATGGGCGGGGCGGGGGGGGAGGGAAGAAAGGGAAAAGAAAGTGAAAGGGTCAGAGAGAGAAAGAAGAGATGGAGGAAGGAAGGGGGAAAGAAGAGGCTCAAATAAAACAATGAGATATTAAAATCTGAATCATCTGCAATAAAGATGCAAAGATGTCATTTTTGTTTTAACAAAGTATTAAGACACAACTAACCTCAGCTCTTCCTGCAAATAAAGGCTACACTATTGATTTCACAATATAAGCAAAATATGTTTATTCCTCTACATTATTTTGAGATATCAACCCTAAATCAGCTTTCTTCTGCTCACAAAAAGGTGCCACCTCCATCCCCTTTCTCAATGAATTTAGAAATCTAGTTGGAGCTGTGTTACAGATACCCAGATAAGGAAGGTAAAAGACAACATTACTAGAAGAGGTCCCCTTAAATGAATATTTGATACAATTTTAGAAAGCAAAGCAAAATAGAAATTAGAAAAATGGAGTTCATAAATGGTAACACTGCCTCCAAAGTACATAAATTAATGGAGTTATTTCCTGGGAGTTTTAATCAGTCTCAATGTCAGCCTCTATGATTACAACTATCTGGTTAATTCAAGAAAGAAAATAGCCAGCTTTCACTTAGTATGATATTTTATACACAGCAATTACTCAAAAAATAATTAGTTGATTGGCCAAAGGATTTGACCTTTGTTATCAAATTAAAGAAAATGAAATACATGGGAAGGAAAGATTCACAGGTGAAGATTAAAAAGAACCTCATGAGGGCCAGTTCAGAACTGAGGTTCAATACAAAGAAAGTGATATTGAGCCATGCAGGTACTTATGACCTCTGCCTCTCTTTGAAAAGAAAGCATCATCTAGCCAGCAACAAGGTCAGGTCAGCTCGGGAGTTGAGTGTGTCAGCATGTTACTCTACCCTTAGCAGCCAAGAATTTTGTTACTCATCTGCACCTTTAAGTAGGGTATCATCATTCATTGTGCCTCAGTGGGCTAAACCACAGTCCTTCATGAAGAATGAACCATCATTACAGCAGTTCACTTAGAAACTACACGACTGCTTAGACCTTGACCAAGGGTAAAAGGGCATCCTTCCTCTCCCACTGCCTGCCGAAGTGAAATTTCCCCATTCAAATTTCCCCTTTTTCAGTTCCCTTAAAATATTTATTTTTATAATTTTTGTTGATGAGTCAACAGGAGTTTTAAAGGTAATATAAAATATCCTAAGACAGCAGAATTTGCCTATAATCCAATACGAAATAAGAGTCAATGTTAAACTTTTGATATATTTCCTTTGAATATCTTTTTGTGCATATTTAGTTTTACATGGTTAAAATCATGCTGTGTACATATTATTTTGCAGCACCAGGCACCTACCTTGATTCTTCAGCAATGTCTACTCTATTGTGATGCTCTGTACTACTTTATTCTCTTGCCATCTTATGATCTTGTTTTTGTTTCTATAACTGAAGTATAAATTCTTCCAAGGAATAGACTTTATCTTCCATATATTTGTTTTTATCTTGTTTTCTACACATAGTCTAGCAATCTGCCTTGCCAAACACTCAATACAGATATTGTTTGTTTTCATTTATTGGGTTTATAGGAATATGTAGGAGATCAATTTTAGCAACCACCGCATATCTAGGAAGCAAACTTTTTTCCAAGAATACCTCAGTGCCCCAGAAGAGGTGGTTCTTTGAAAAAAGGCCCTGGTATGGGGAAATTTTATTTTCAGAATGGTGTGCATTGCATACGATCTGAAAAATCTTTTTGTAAACACACATTCAATCAGTTAGGTAGGTCCTACCTAAGACAAAGATGTGAAGAAGGCAAAAAATTGATCCTGTGCCCCTTCTTAACACCCATCTCTGCCAAAAATGCACACATAAAATTCATTTTTCACAACGCACACAAAAGAGCTTTGAATAAGCAAATTTTATCAACTTCAATAAAAATCTTTCAATAATTCTTCATTGCACTCAGAACAAATTTATCACCAAGGCAATATTTCATGCTGTTGCCCCTTCTTACCTCTCCATATTTACTAGCCAGTACTGATCTCTGCCTCACCACACCCACCACTTCTATATTATATATTCTAGTCATTCCCACAATCTCAGAAACACAACATGCTTACTCTCCTCTCCTCTCTTTGCACATGCTGTTCCCTCTGCTAGGAAAGCGATTCCTCCCCATCTTACCTAACCACCCATTTATATAACTCGGATAATTGCTACTCATGCTTCAGGGCTCAGCTAAGATGCCACCCTCTTTTATAAAGTTTCTTTAGCCCCACTAGACTAACTAGGTGTCCCTTAACATCTTGTGTTTACCTGTATCATAGTATTTATTATATATACTTTTAAATGCCTGCTTATACACTTATCTTCTCCCTGTTCTCTGAGAACAGAGACTCTTTGAAGACAAGCACTGTAGCTTGTTCAATGCTCTCTACCCAAAAGCTGACTGGCGCATAGCATATGCTCACAAAATATTTCTTCAGTGAAATATTTCTGCTCCTTCTTCCCTGTTTCCACATATGTCACAGTATTAGGTACCCCATGAATTCACCACACTGTTGCTACACTTCTGATCTTTCCTAACTTTTTCACTTCCATGACCATATTTTGAGTTTACTTTTTTTGGTGCTAATGGCCCAGGTGTCACTCTCCATGTACAGCATGGGAATGTAAACTAGAAACTTTCAAAGATACTTTCTTAGCCTAAAGAAAGGCTTTAATGGTGGGACTTTCAACCCTTTTACTGAAAGGGATGGGGTTATCTGTGCTTAGGGCATAACTGTGCATTCCACACATCCTGCCACGTGAGTTGACAGCTTCCTTCATTTAGGTCAATATCACAGCTAAGTGCTGTTCCATATGGAATACTTGCCCTTGAGTAGTCACTATGATCCCTTGTGAAAGACTCACTTCAGAATATTAATATTGCTTTTGATGGAAATTTTTGGGATCAGATCACTGATATGAGTTATAGAGAAACAAAAAGGTCATTATTATATGCTTCAAATTTAATGCATTTGTTAACTCTACTTCTACACATTGTTCATAAATTTGTGTAAAAGATTTATGTAAACAAAGGAGAAATTAAATTTATTTATTCTGTTTTGTGGCAAGCAAACCAATACAGTAGAGAGGATACTAATGCAAAAGAGATCTAGAGAAGGAATGGAATTTACTCTCTAAGAAATAAATTAGTTCATCTGGGCCACTGAGAGATTATTTACATCTAGTTAACATGGGGGCAAATTCTTGATCTTTCTCCATTTGAGAAGAATTCTCCCTGGAAATTACTCAAAGAAAGAGAAGACACAATTTGGTCCAGATTTAGAAGATAAAAAACTTCTTGTTTCTATGGAAATGAACATGGGTCATCTTGTGTTTCTTCTTTCTTCTAAATTGTAGTTATTCTCTTTTATTTTCCTTAAGGAAGATTTCTCTAGCCTACTTTTTAATGTCTAATGAGTTTACTACTAATGAATCATTGAATACATAGCTAATAAGACCTTTAGAGATTACATAAACCTTTCATTTTGGAGATGAGAGGATTGACATCCAGAGAAGTCAAGCAGCATGTCTTTTTACTCTGTATTGTAGCAGAATTGAAAATTGAAACCAGGTGTCCCCACCCTGTGCCCTCTATTCTTTCTACCACATTATAGACATTTGCTAAGACATGTGGAATAATTGTAGATAGCTAAGTGAATAAACAGTATCATTTAAGTATTAAATGTATGACATTAATAAGAATAACATCTAAATATTTTTAAGCTCTGTTCTAAGTTCATTATATGCATTAACTCGTTTGATCTTCACAATGCCTTATAATCCTTATTTTAATCAGTAACTGAGGCACAGAGAGCTTAAGATACTTGCAAAATCACACTTAGCACTTGTCAGTGCTAAGATTAGGACCATGCAGAGAAACACCTATACATTTGAGACGGCATATTTAACTGCTATATTGTACTTTCTCTCATTCAAGTATATTCATAAATTATTCAAATATATGTGCAGTGCTGTTAAAAACATAGGCTTTAAAGACAGAAACAGGAATCCAGTTCTTGACTGTGCCACTTAGTAGCTGCATATCCTTATTCACATTACGTTCTATGGTTCGACCCCTGTGTCCTCGTCAGTGACATGAGGCTCTATCAAAATAGCACTTCCTTGTAGGGAGACTGGGAAGGTTACCTAGGATAATGCAAATAAAGATTTTAAGTCTTGGAATAGTCTGTCACATGTTTTACAACCAAGTTTCAGTTATTTGATATGCTGGAGTACTCAAACTTATTTTATGATCAGGTCAGCTAAAGTTTTTATTTCATTTCAACAACACAGAAATCTTATTTTTTTAACCCTCCTCTTTGAAAAAAAAAATCTAAAATATATCATGGCACTTTCTTAGCTTAATAATGTGACATAGAAATTTAATTTATTTGTTAGGATATTTTAATGTTGTAAAGCCTTAAGGTTGAAAAAGGCATTTTTTTCTTTATGTAGTTATTGTGGTTGAATGTTGGACTATCATATATAGTGCTTAAGATAAAACACCCCATCCAGCTTTTGTGGTGTTTTTTTTTAAACTAAATAAGTTGTAAGAATTTGCTTTTTCATTATTTGTTTGTTTCTACCCTAACATGAAGCTTTGGAGAGGAAAACTGATATAATAGAGGATTTCATTTAATCCTGCTTTGTATATACACTGACATTGCAATAAATAAAGAAATATAAATTAGGAAATAAATATGAGGAATATGCTTATTGTGGAAAGAACCACTAAAAAATCTCTCATTATTCCTTTAGAAATATCCCCATCTATGTAAAAAAAAGATGGTTTTCTTTTCAATAAAAAAAGATGACTGACCATTAAAAAGTTTCCAGTATTTTTGCAGAGTCTACCTCATGGAAAATCAATGCAATCTGAAATACAATTGTTGTGCACAGGAGCTGTGCTGCCAGATTATCTAGCAGTCACGGAAAGTATCTGAATATTAGCCTAGCATATATATTGAGCAAATACAATTCTCACTGCCCTATAATTTCAAAGCATCATCAAGTAATTTTTTTTTCTGCACAACTGTCTATGACATTGATGTCTCCATCTTCTCCTATATTTTTAACTTATCTCCGAGAGTTCAATTTCCTTTTCCATTGAAGAGGTATGGATTGGGTGGGAATAATTTTAAAGGCTAAGAAATGCTATCCTTAAACTAAATAAGCGCTAAAGAAACCAGGAAAGATTTTGTGTGTGTGTGGCATTACACTGCTGGTAAAGTGATGACATCATTTATGGCTGTGAGATAGCATCATGACATGTAATTCCATTGATCCACCTTAGAACCATTTACCTGCTGGGGATTGCCTTTGCTGACTATTTTCAAGGTGTGGCAAGAATCTGAAATGCTACAGGGGTTTCCTAACTGAGCTCTCTCCTTTAGAGCCATCCTTATCCCCTAAATTATTCTCCACAGTGCAATCAGAGCAAGCACTCCAAAAGTAAAGCATATCACTCCTCTACTTAAAACCCACCAATGATTTCCCATTGCATGACAATCAAGTCCATTTCTTATTAAGGCTTTCAGAGCCCTTACCAGAGAGGCACAGACATCCCTCTTTACCTTCAACTCCTATCCCTCTCTTCAGTTCCTTGACCATCCTATGCTGTCCTTGGCCTCCAGGCCATTGTTCATGCAGATCCTTTTTGCTGGTATTTCCCAAAGGCCCCCATCAGTTGACTATTTTAATGCACATGTTTGATGTACAGTGAAAATAGAAAATGAAACCTATTTTGGGGAAATGTTGTACTAGACTTAAGCTGGTGGAAAAGGGTAAAGTTTATTTTCTCTGGCCCAGTCTTTAATTTCATGTTCTCCTCTCATCATCCAAGTCCCTACTGTCCTCAGGCACTTAAAACTGTTTCTTACTTTTCCTAGTTTTAGCAGAGTCATCTCTAAAACATAACCTATGACTACAAGGTTACGGTGCATTTATTATGTCAGGCCTTGTGCTAGGCATAGGGAAAGTATCAGTGAGCAAGGCAGACAGGGTTCCACCTCTCTGTGAGTGTACATTCTATTGGGGAGAAAGAAAAAAGAATTAAATGATTAAGATCTTTATAGCCAGAAATCATTAGGAAAGAAGATAAATAGGATTATGTGATAGAGTGATTGTGGGGAAGATGTCTAGTTTACATTGTGTGGTTGGAGAAGGCCTCTCTGAAGTTGAGATCTCCATGACAGGAAGTAGCCCTGGCCATAAAAAGAATAGAGGGAAAGAATTCCAGGCAGAGGGATGGCATGTGCAAAGGCCATGAGATGGAAATTAACTTGGTGTGTTCAAGGAGTGGGAAGGAAGGCCAGAACAACTAGAGCAGAGTTTACGAGGAGAAGAGTGATAGGAGACATGATTGGAGAACGTGGCTAAGAATGGATGGGACATGCAGGGCCTGGCAGCCCTGCAGTGGGTTTCTATTTTATCTCTACCACAAATGGAAGCCAACGGAAGGTTTTCAGTGATGACATGATGCAATCTCATTTTGACTTGTACAAGTAAGCTCTGGCTTCACTATGGAGAAATATTGAAGAAGAGCAGGAGTGGACACCAAGAGATGAATTAGGGACTTAAAGTTGTCTCATGTTAGTGATGTCATTTCAGGTGAAGGCTAAAGCAATTGAAAGGGAAAACACTGAAAGCAATGTGTTACCATCTTGAAATATTTTTCATTTTAAGCTTTATCATCATTAGGAATTAAAAGGGATTTCTGCATGTAAGGGGATTTCAGAACTTATATAGAAGTTTTATTGTGGAAAGGGAAAACTGAGTCAAAATATGTATCAAATGGTAGGCAACTATTTTAGTGGAGAGGAAAATATTTTAAGATCAAGTGAAATAAGTTTCAACCACAAAGAACATTTATTGGGGCATAAGGGCCTAAGTGGCTCCCCTGAAATCACCCCCATAGGATCCTGAAAAGAGCTAGACTCGGAATTGGAACATCTGAGTTGGAACTCTGGGTTCATTCCTTTGACTAATAGGTTTGCTCTCTCTGAGCCTCTTATTTTCCATCCCTATAAGACAAAACAGTTCTAGGAAGTGATTGGTAAGGTTTTATCCAGATGTAAAAATAACTAATTTGTGGCCATTTTGGTAATAATATCATTTCTGAGTTTCAGGGCTCTTCTGAGTAACTTTATAGATGGTATTTTCATAGAATAATAGAGCAGAAAATTACTTCAAGATCATATACTTCCATCTGCTCATTTTTATAGAAGAGAAAACTGACATTCAGAGGGGGAAAGGGAGGGACCAGCCGTGTGTTTCTCATCCAGTTAGTGCGACAGTCACAGTGGCAGCCCAGGTCACGAGACTCCTGATTAAGTGTTTTTGCTATTAATCCTACCTGACTTCTTACAAGTCCAGGGAAGTTCTCCCCAGAGGATAATTACAATAATTATTATATTAATTCTTTGTTTCTTCTACACAGCAGCATCTATGTATTTGTTAGTTTGGGAAACTAACCAAGACTTCTACCACTGCTTGCAAAACAGTAAAAAAAAAAAAAAAAAATTCTCATAAGAATAATATATAAAAGAGTATTTCACAGGACTATAGTGATTAGGGTGTTTGCACCAACTGCATTTACAACATGTGAACTTTCCATTCAAGGACGTCCAAAGACCTTGTTTATTTTGTTCTGGTATATGGAGTGGAACAGAACAGGAGAGAGAAAATCCATTTTGTTTGTTACACTGATTTAAATATAATGGGAAAAGATGGGATGAAAACATATTGTTTATGAAATAATTTTTATAAAAAATGGAAATTAGACAACTTCAAAAGGGGGGTTAGCAACTATCCAAATCCAGTGAAGATCTGTTGTTTAAAAATCTCTATTTGGTCTTCTTTAAAGTTTTGACTTTTGCCCAGACACATTATCAGGACCCCCTTTCATCCACTAGAATCTCCACATGAGGCCCGAGGGATGCATAAATGTTTATGCTGCTGGTAAGGATCCCTGAGAAATCTTTTTGATGATAGCGATCAGTAAAGAAAGAGCTGCACATTCATAAATGAATAAAGCTTTTAAAATATTTTCTTTTTCAAATAATCAGAAGTGCAAGTCAACATCAAAGATGGGATTTCAAAAGAGTAGAAACAATAGGGGAGCTAAAAATTATACCAAGTTTAAAACAATAATAAATGAGCCTAACTGAGGAGCAATTTGGGCTGTATTGAAAGAATGGAAACAGTATTCAGCATTCTGTCAGTGCTAGAACAGGATTCCCTCCACCTTCCTCCAAGCTTCTCTACCTTTGCATTTGAAATTCTTTGGAGTAGGCCCTTGGTTGTTGTTTGGTTTTTGTTTGTTTGTTTGTTTTTAAAGAAGCTTTAGATTACATAAATGTTACATAAAAAATATAGGGGATCCCCATATGTCCCATTCCCTCCCCCTCCCACACTTTCCCACATTAACAACATCCTTCATTAGAGTGGTACATTTGTTACAATTGATGAACACATATTGAAGCATCGCTACTAACTATGGACTACAATTTACATTATAGTTTACACTCTGTCCTGCACAATTTTGTAGGTTATGACAAAATATATAATGTAGGCCCATGTATTTTAATCAAGAGAGAGCCTTGGGAACATATAACCAGAATTTCAGTTTGAGTTTTATAAGGAAAAGATATGGGAATTTTTTTTTAAAATGCCATGTAAGTGGGAGAGATGCCAAGCAAAGCAAAAGAAGTAAGAAGAAACAAAATCATCAAATCAAATTCTTCTTTAGAAACATTGTTCATTTAGAGTTGGTCAGGTTGAGTTAAACAGAATGATAGTTTTTATATAACATGTAGGGGTAAATGGATATATGGATTGACTATGACATTTCCGTCTTGCAATTCTTGATAATCCTGCTAACAGCAATTGTACTCTGTGTAAACCTCTCAGACTTACTGTGTTTGCAGCATACTTTCAAAATTTAGGGTTGCTTTGGAGCACATTAAACATACAAATACAAACACCTACCTTGGTCATGAGTGTCTAGGCTGAAAAGGTCCACAATAATTTTAACAAGTGTTTACCAGAGTACAACAATAACTCACAGTTCTATAAAATTAACATCCATTGTTATCACAATTATGTTTGTTGTACTGCACACTTTGCCTTCTAGAAAGAACTGTTTATCATGAGATAAACGTCCTGGCCTGTTCCAGCAAACTGCAATCCTTTTATGGCATGAATTTACCTTCATTGCTGTCTCTCATCCTGTACCTGCAGCACATTTTCACACTTTCAGTGTTCTATTCTCTCATGGGATCTCTTGGTGGGTTTTATATTCCATCTGACAATCATTGCTGTTAAACTACATGACAGTTGTGACAAAATAAAATTCCCAAACTGCTTAAAATTTGGTGACAACTTCAGGGATTACTTTCTGAGTGTTGTGGCATGCTGACTGTGAACTACTGCTCTGAACCCCTTTAGGCACCTCAATGTCCACCTTAGGTGTAAAAGCTTACGTGTGCTTTAAAGGGCATAATTGCTCCTCTTACCAATCTCCTACTCTTATGATCTCGCATGTTTTACCTCATGTCAAACTCTGAAACTGATACGACTTTTGAGAACCATATCTGAAATTCTCAGTCTGATGTGGGGGGTCTGTCCATTGTCATCTGTGGAAAAAGGTCAATCTGTGTCTGAGGGTGGTGTTTGGAGGGAACATTGTAATGAGAGATCAGGGGCTCACAGCATATTTAGGAAACATTTCAACTCCATTAAATTAATTCTAAGGGATAGTATATTTCTGCTGTTCTTCAATAGGCAATTGTGCCCCCAAAATATAAAGAATCAGCAAAGATGTCCATACATGTTTGTGTGTGTGTGTATAGGTGTGCTAACCCTAAAAAGTTCAGCATGTTTATTAATTAGTGGATAATTATTTTAATTTTTGAAATGTTAGCTCATGCCATGCTTTTTTTTTTTTTTTTTTTTTGGTTGAATCTGAATCAGAAAAGTTGATCCCTGCATTAAGGAGTTATACTAGATTGTTACAAAAGGAAATGGGAATATGAGTATGGATGAGATCAAAGTAGTATTTCTATACATTTTCTTGTGCATGTGGTGAGTCTTGTGTAGCTTTGTAATACTCCTTACATCTTTTCTAATCCTGATCATCTTGCATGGTATCCCATGTAGCTCCACAATATTAAATATAAAGTCCTATCATGCCAGTCACTTGCATCAGTTTGCTAAAACCTATCTCTGCCTTCTTTGTGCTCCTTTACTTAGAATAAGAATCTGTTCTCTAGAAAGCATATCCCTCTAGTAACTTAAGTCTCTTCTTTTTCTCTTTTCAAGGATGGGAGGAACAGTTTTATTGGACACCAACTGGGTGGGGTAGTGGAAGTGCCAAACAGCAAGGACCAGCGGGTCAAGTCAGCCAGAGCCATTCAAATCACCTACTACCTCCAGACCTATGGCTCTGCCACCCAGGACCTCATAGGGGAGAAGTGGGAGAATGAGTTCTGTAAGCTTCTGAGGAAGCTCCAGGAGGAACGCCAAGACCTCCAGCTCTACTCTTTGGCTTCCTTTAGCCTCTGGAGAGACTTTCACAAGACCAGCCTCCTGGCCAGGAGCAAGGTCCTGGTGAGCCTCGTGCTAATCTTGACCACAGCCACGCTGTCCAGCTCCATGAAGGACTGCCTGCGCAGCAAGCCCTTCCTGGGCCTTCTGGGGGTGCTCACAGTGTGCATCTCCATCGCCACGGCAGCGGGGATCTTCTTCATCACCGACGGGAAGTACAACTCCACCCTGCTGGGAATTCCGTTCTTCGCCATGGGTAACTATCGATCCTTGTGGTAATCGGATTCTTACCGGTTTGGGGCAAGGTAGTACATTTCTTGAATTCTCAGGCAGAAATCTGTTTTAAGTCTGTAATGGTGTGCTTGTGTTATTTTGTAAAATTTTACCTGGGGTGGTGTTTGTCTCACTTTATGGGACTTTTCAGGGAGTCAGGGGGGTTAGCCTACTATTTCCCCATTTATATAGGAGCATTTAATTACTGCCACATGTTTTGCAAATACATAATATTGAAATTCTCTATTAAGCGTCTTCAAAATTATTTGTTAGGGGTTGAGGGACAGAGTTAAGTAGAGCAAAGATCTATTTCAAACAAAATTTTGTAGTTCGTATTCATTGGTATCCTCAAGTTGATAAGGTCAGAAAGAGTGAATATCATGAGACGAAATTCCAAGAACCATTTATATATCATAAATCTCAAAGAGCTTCTTCAGTAAATTGTGTTTACTAATTCATTTCAGCTCTTTTGATGTGAATATATTCTACTCCCCCACCTATATATAAACTAAAATCTTCCTACTGCCACTTGAAGGCATGTCCTATATATTTTTTTCATCTCCGTTGAAAATAATTAGCAACTATCCTCAGTCAAGATTACTTCTTCTTGTAAGTTTTCTCTCAGCTGTATGTAATTGGCCTAGAAAATGGTGTGTGTGTGTGTGTGTGTGTGTGTGTGTGCGTGCACGTGCACATGTGCGTGCTTGCAAAAGAGATAAAGCCTGGGAGGAAAAATAGGTGAGACTGATAGATTGTATCAGAAAAGAGATGATAATAGTGATATCTACAGTACTGCTTGAGGGGTCTGTAAGGTGTGATAAAATTCTCTATGTGAAGAGATTTGGAAAATGAGCTGTAAAAATGGCCTGGGGGTGGGAAACTGGCATGAGCAAGAGAATCTTCAGCAGAAAAACAGTTGTTTTCAGATTTCCAGGTTAAAAACAGCTCTAAATTACAGTTTTATGCAGGCATGTGGTCAGAAATTCTTCTGGATGATCAGGGGGCTTCTTTTCTTTTCTTTTACACTAGCAAGCATTTTTGAGGATGATGCTCCCGAGTGGGTTTACATTATATGTTCTGGAGTCAAATTTCTTCACTGAGACCCTAGTAAACTAGTTCAACTATTTAAACCTTAGTTTCCTCATCTAAAAATGAGGCTAATAATGGTACCATCATCATAAAATTATTTTTGAATGCAACAGAATATAATTAAAGTTAGCACATTGTAAATGCTCAATAAATATCAGCACATTTTAGCAGTTAACCTGGCATATTAACTGCAGATGGTTAAATGATGAATAAGAAAGAGCCCATGGCTTCAAGAAATTGAAAGTCTTGGATTTTTGCGTTATCATCTCTAAATGAATATGCATCTTATTAATGAACAGTGTTTTTTTTTCTTTTTCCCAAAGAATAATACAAAAAAATCTTTGTCACCAGTGAAAATGGTGATACTAGATTTGAACTATTTATACTTATAAATGAGTGTAAAAACTCAGTCTCATGACTTGAAATAATACAAGATTTATAAGAATCATATAGTACTATTCAAAAATGGGACATAGCTGATTCTAGGTTGATAAATTTGACATCTTAGATCCTTCTAGAGCTTTTTCTAAAAACGATGGCAGGCTAATTAGATAATAGAAACATTTATCAGAAAAAGGTAGAATTATATGTTTCATACAAACAGAGAGAAAATCTTACTCTACTAAAGCTGGAGTTTAATATGGACTTTAGAAAACTAGAGTGGTGGTTTCATTCTTTAAATAAATAACAAGAACACAAAAAGTTACACAGAAGGAAAAGTCCAGAACCTGCAGCACCCACTTTATCTCCACTCACAGTATTTTTTTTAAATCATAAAGCAGTCCTGAGCATGATAGGTGCAGACTTTAAGAAACTTGGTTAATGGTTACACCTCAGTATTCCTGCAATTTTAAGTCCTTAAAATATTCTGGGAAAAATATTTCTGCTATGTTCTGAAAGCATAGCAGCAAAAGACCTGTTAACAGACATTTTTTTTTTTTTCTCAGTAATAAAAGGCAAGATGTTTGCTCTATCAAGGGGGAGTTTTATTTTGTTTTGTTTTGTTTTGTTTTTTTTTTTTAAATAATTATGGTAGTAAAGATACCAAGATTGGAAACTCATGAAATTAAAGAAACATTCTACATTGTTAGGAACCCTGTGTTTTCATCCCAGATTTTCCACTAACTCTGTGTGGTTTTTGGAGCAAGTTATGTATAGTCCCTTTGCCCTAGTTCACCATAAATAAAATGAAGGATCTGGACTCTTCAGTCTTAAATTTTTCAGATCCTACAGCATTTATTCATTGCATTCTACTGAAGTTAGAATTGTTCATTCCTTTATAAAAACATTTAGAGTATGTATTATCCTCAAATTTCCAATCTTTAGTCTCTCATGTTACCTTCTAATGTTAAGGGGAGAGAGAGAGACTTTAAGATAAAAAATAAATTATGGCTTTGCCTTCAGAGCCACAGACACACAATGTAATGTGATAACATGAAGCTCACACTATAAAGGTGGTAGGTGGAATGTGATGTTAAACATAAATAAGTTGAGTTGGGAAGATATATATCTACTGGTGGTACAAACAACGCTAGTTTTAACCAGTCCCTTGATGAATTACAGTTTATGTGTTGTTGAAACATGGAATTCAAAGTTAGTTTGGTATATGGGGGAAAAGCCCAATTCTTTTGGTAAACCTGTATTTCTTTTTTATTTTTATTTATATTTTTTTGCAGTAATGAATATTTTTTATGTTTTAGAGTTTGTATATATATCATTCCAATAAATAATAAAGAAAAAAGAAAATGTGTAGGAACAAAGAAAAGATTAATAAGACTACTATTTTAATTACATTAACATAATTTTCATTTTGTGATGAATATTTTCAAACATACAGCAAAGTTAAAGGAACTTTGCACTGAATACTTTTATAACCACCACCTAGATTTTACCAATAACATTTTACTATACTCATTTTATTTAAACCTGTATTTCTAACCCTATTTTCCTACCAGGATTGCTTTGAGGTAGTGAATATTTATTCCATTATGTTCCAAGTTTCAAATAATTCATCCTCATCAAAACTTATCCCTGAGGCTGAGTATGTAGCTTGTGATATTCTTTTTTTCACATTAAACTAACTCAGCTGTCATATTTTTGACCAGCCATCTTCCTTCTGCAATGCATCTTGCTTGTTCCTTTCTCTAATCATTCTACTGCTTAATATTCTCCATGTTTTCTAAAAGGCATTTATACTCTACCTATATATCTGGCAGTATCAAGCCAGACAATTTTTATATTTTTCCCTGGTGTTCCCAAAGGTAAATTTATAACTGTCAAATTGTATATTCCAGATTTGGAGATGATTACAAGAATGTATATTCTCTCTAGAAATAAGTTAGAGAGAGAAATTAGATGTCTTAAAGTCACCTAAAAATGACCCCATTTAGCTCCAGCCTAACGTCCTTTCTCTATCCAAGCAGAAACCAATTAGAATGCCACTATTTAATTTATAACTCATTGTCAGCCCTTTTTTCACCCCATTTGCTTTATGTGGATGTGTTTCCTCTTTCTGGAAGGAGAAATATGAGCTAGTATAGCATGCAGGCACCAAACTAACTCGAGCTGTATCTTTCTGATCATCTGTGGATAATTGCCTGGGTCATTAGTAGCCTTGGTTCACTATTATTTTTTTCTGTCCATCCTGCATTTGTTTCACATGCTAAAAATCTTAGTTTAGTCAGCTTGATCCCACTTTACACATATAGATGACTTGTTTGTTGCTGGTGATCCCAAAGTCTCCAGATAAGAGTTTTCACTGATTATTCCAAACTGAGCTCCATATTCATACATTTATTCATTCATTCAAATATTTATTGAGTACCTACTATGTTTCAGATAGTTTGAGCACTAGAGTAAAATGTTTTCGACAGAACTGGTCAAATCATTGACCTCGTGGAGCTTACTTTCTAGACTGCAGATGGGAATAATCAAAACAATAATCAAACAAATAAAAATAAACAGCCATATGGTTGATGTGGTAAAAAGAATAAAAAATAAAGCAAGATAAATGGATACAGAGCATCGATAGTCTGAGAAAGGTATTTCTAAAAAGTGAAATTGAAGAAGAGAGCTGAATGAAGTACAGGAAAGAGCCACATGGTGATATGGGATAAAAAGTGTCGCTGGCACAGAGAACTATATGTGCAGAGGCCCTGAGGTGGGCCCTTGCTTGTCATAGCTGAGGAAAAGCAAGGAAAGAAGTATGGCTGTGGCAGAGTGGACAACTGTTAGAGTGTAAAAAGAAGGAGTTAGGGAGGTAATATGGGGTACCCTCTGAAGGGTATTACAGAAGTCAATATTTCAAAAAGCTTTCTGAAGCATTTGTAGTCAGGAGGGTTGTGATCTGACTTATGTTTTAAAGACATCCTTGGCTATTATACTTGGCTTAGAACAGTATGGTAACAGTGTAGGTGGTACACAGGGATTAGACTTAGTATACATAGATGAAAGTGGAATTAATTGGATTTGCTGAAGGACTGGATGTGGCATGTGAGAAATGCCAGAATGTAAGAAAAGGAGGAATCAGGATGACTTCAAGATTTGAGAGCTGAATAGCTAATAGAATGCAGTTACCATTTCCTGTAATAGGGAAGTCATGAAAGCAATAAGTTATAGGGAAGTAAATCAAGAACTTGATTTTATATCTGTTGAATTAGACATAGCTATTGTGCTTTCAAGTGGGAAAATGTGGAATTGACTATATAGGATGGTATGTCACTCAGCTTCAGAGGTAGAATCTGTAAGTCAGGGCTGGAGATATAAATTTGGGAGTGATGATTCCAACATGGAATAATGTTGAAAGTCATGGAAATTGATAATATCAACTAGACACATGTCTTAGTTTGCCAAAGACTGACAATGCAAAATTACCAGAAATGGGTTGGCTTTTATAATGGGGATTTATTAGGGTAAAAGCTTACAATTCTAAGGCTGTGAAAATGTCCAAATCAAGGCATCATCAGAAATGCTGTTTCACCAAAGGTTGCCTGCTGGCGATCCTGGAGTCCTACCACATGGCAAGGCAAAATGGTAGCTCTCCATCAGGGTCTCTGCCTTATTCTCCAGGCTGCTTTCTCCTCAGGCTCAGCTGTGGGTAATCAAGCATGTGGCATGGCTCATCTCTTGAGCTTTGAGCTGTTATGTGGGCCTAGCCTTTCAGGGGCCTCTTTCTGTGCCTCTGTGCTCCAATGATTCCAGCATCTGGCCCTTCTCTTAGCCTCTCGGGGTTTCTCTAGGCCTCTCTCTCAGCTGTAGCTGATGCTGGAGTGCTCTTCCCTATGGCATGGTAAAAATGACAGCTGTCTCTGTGTTTCTGCTTCCAGTTCTCAGTTTATATAAGACCCCTGCAACAGGGCAGAAACCCACCCTGGGTCATGCCTCACTGACAAAGTCCAATCAAAGTCTCTCAAACAATCTAATCAATTGTTCTAATCAAAAAGTCTCCTAATGCAATCAAAGGGCTTCACACCAAGATGGATTTGTTTAAGAATATGATCTTTTCTGGGATCCACAAAAGAACTTCAAAGTGTCACAGCAGATAAAAGATAGAAAATAGAAAAAGTCCTAGATCTGAGTCTTGGGCCTTTCCAATGCTTAAAAATTGGGAAGATGAAGATGATTCAGGAAATGGACATTAAGAAGTCTAAGGCAGTGAGACAGCAGGACAACCAAGAGAGATAACAGTCTGAGCAGCCATGTAAATAAAGTGCTTCATGAAAGAGCAAAGATTAGTTGTGCCAAAAGCTACTGAGAAATTGTGCATAATAAGAACTGAGAATTGACCATTTGATTTGGTAATATGATGGTCACTAGCAACCTTGATAAGGCCTGCTTTGGGGGAGCATTCAGGGAAAAAGGGTACTTTAAGTAGGTTCAATAGAGCTTGGAGGAGAGGAATTGAAGATAGTGAGTAAAGGCAGCTCTTCAAGGAGTTTTACATTAATAAGGAATAATAGGAGGGCACCAATGTGGGCTCAAGGTTTCTTGGGGATTATATGGGAGATATTAGAATATGTTTACATGCTGATGAGAATGTTCAATAGTGAAAGAAAACTTCATAATAGAACAGAGAGAGGATGAAATTTTAGAGGCAACATCATTGAATAGGATAGATGGAATTGGATTCAGAGTACAAGTGGAGGCATTGGTTTTTGCATGGATGGCTCATCTACAGTAAGAAAAAGGAAGGAAAGATATATAGACAGATCCAGACAGATTAATATATTTGAGGGTGGGAGCAGTGGGCACATTTGGAAGTTCCTTTCTCTGGCTTTGGCTTTGTCAGTAAAATATGAAGCAAGTCATCAGTTGAGAATAAATTTGGAGAAGGAAGTGCTGATTTGAGGAAAGTAGAGAGAAGTTGAAAGAAGCATTTTGAAAAATTGGATAATTAAATAAATAAGAAAATGTAGGAGCATAACTAAGAAGTACCAAGGGCCCACTTGAAGTTTGTATTCTTGAATTAAAAAAGAAATCAATCAGCATGGTTGCTGTGTTATTTGGTTTTTGTTTTGTTTTGTTTAGTCTAGACACATGTAACTGGATGCAGAAGTTGAGTAGGCATTAAGTTGAGATTAACCAAAAAAAAATAAAACCAGAAAAAATATAAGTGTTAAAGGTGGTATGCAAAGGAGCAACTCTAATAATGAACTGTGAAAAATATTAGTCAGGATCAGCTGTGCTATGTTGCAGTGACAACTAACCCCTTAAATCTAATTGGCTCAATACAACAACAATTTATTTCTTGCTCACAAAATAGTGCAGTGTTAGTCAGGACTCTTTCCTTGGCAGCTACTTCCAACAGTGACTCAGTGATCAAGACTGTCTCCTTAATGCAACCCTACCATCTCAGAGTTTGTGATCCCAGCCATGCTAATGGTAAAAAGAATATATATGTAAATCACACCAACTCTTTACTGCATTGAAACTGTTGGTTTCCATCAATTTCCATTGACCAGCACTACACACATGGCCATAAGTCAACTGCAAGGAAGAATGAAAAAAGTAGGAGAGCACATGAATTATTTTGTGAGCATCAACTGTCTCTTCCACATAAGCAAAGCCAAATAATAAAGGAAAGGAGGATATTATTCACCATAAACTCATATTAAGAAGTTGGCACGCTCAAAGTATGAGAATTCTTTAGCAGTCAGAGAATTGTTTAAGTAGGGTCTGTTCTACTTATCTATTGCTGTATAGCAAATACTGCAGAATTTAGTGGTATAAAACAACAACCATTTTATTGTGGAAAGGGCATAGTGAGGTCAGCTTTTCTCACTTCCACAAGGTCTGGGACTCATCTGAGATAACTCAAATGGCAGAACATCTACATGTGGCCTCTCCTGCATGGTGGTCTCTGGGTATCAAACTTTTTATATGGTGGCTCAGGGCTCTAAGGAATAGTGTTGGAAGAGAACAAGGCAGAAGTTGACAGACTGGCCTAGCCACAAAAGTCACATAGCATCACTTCTTGCATATTCTATTGTTTACATACAAATTACTAAGGCCAACCCTGATTCAAAGGAAGGGCAATTGGACTTCGCCTCCTAATGAAGCAGTGGCAAGTTCACATTGCAGAAGAGCAAGTGGAATGGGAGCTGCTCTCGTGGCTATCTTTATAAAAGGCAATCTTCCATAAAGTTATGTGAATGAGCTGTGGAGATAAGATTTGGATTCTAGAGATACTTGATATAAATGTTTTTGAAAAGAGATTATTTCTAATTAATATGTCTATGATTTGATCATTTTGGAGTATTGCCAATATAGGACTGAAGACATGAGGAGTTCAAAGGGCCAAAGAGGCCTGAGTAGAGAATGGATTGTCCCTATGGGTTTTTAAATCACCTAAAATTGTGAAAAGAGTGGTGTTGGTTATAGACACTGAGCCACTTGCTAAATCTTCAGCAAATGAGAGCGACTGATGCTCGAGTCTGCAAATAAATGCAGAAAGTAGTAGGAGGAGTTTACATAGTCTGTAGAGTACACGTCAAAGGAGTGGGGGTTTTTGCAGAGAAGAAAGAAGCAACATCTGTGACATCCCAAGTGGGTAAAAGATAATACCTATAACATTTTCAGATCCAGTGGTATGGGAGGTATAGGGGAATCAAATAGCCTCCACTGGAGAGGGCTGCAGGGGAATGGTGTCCTCAGGGACAGCCAGTTTTCACTACAGCATGAAGGTAAATATAATATTTGGAGAAGTTTTTATATAGGGACTCTTAGTGATGACAGACTGTGAGTTCCAGAGGACACTGGTTAATGAGGTTGGAAGAGATGGGGAAATGGTCAGGTTGGGAGATGTACAGAACTGTTTGGGGTATAAAAGCCCAGGCAAAGATCTGGGGATCTTGGGCTCTTGTGGCCACTGACTGAGGGGGGATGTATGACTTGACAGTAGTACTGATGGTCCCAATAGACAGAGTGTCTCTTAAATTGTAAGTCAGATCATATTTATCTTCTGAAATCTGTCCAATAGCTTCCTATCTAAACCAAAATAAAAGACACAGATCTTCAGTGAATCTCCAAAGCCCAACAAGCTCTGACCTCTGCCACCTCTCTGACCTCAGGTCAAACCATTCTCTCTCTCACTCATTCTGCTCCAGCCAAACTGGCTGCTGTCTCCTCCCAAAACATGCCAGGTACTTTCACCCAATGCCTGAAAAGCTCTTCCTCAGCTATCTGCAGACTTGTCTCCCTATCCCTTCCAGACCTTAATGCAAATGTCATCTTCTCAGTGAGGACTTTCCAAGGCACTCTATCTAAAACTGCAAGTGCCTCACTAATACTTCCTATCTTCCTTCCTGCTTCAATTTTCTCCTTAGAACTCATCATTATCTAACATACAGTATATTTCACTCTTCTATATTTTTATTATCTGTCTACCCCAATAGAATATAAGCCAAATATACATGTAGATTTTCACTGTTCCATTCATTGCTGTTTCCCAATATTTCAAACTGTGGGCCACAGTAGGCACTCAATAAACATATGTTGAAATAATGAATGAATGATCTCTTAGTGTTTTTCAAATGGGGCATGATGGAGAGACATTAAATCAATTTAATGCATCATGGTCTGCATTTTTATTTAACTTAAGGAAAAGAAAAGAGCTAGAAAGGAACTAGAACTATCAGAAGACGCTGATATCATATATAAGATTCTCTTGTCATACTTTTGTTTCAGTTTATTATACATGTATAATAGTTCATGATGCAAATGCATTTCTAATGTAGGTCATAGTCAAAATTTTTAGAAAAATACAATTTATGGACTTCTTTGGATTGATCTCTTATGCAGACTATGGTGATAGGTGGGGGTTTTTTGATGGAGGAGACAGCTGAGAAAACTTGTTAGGAGCACGGGTTGCTTTTGGTCCTACTGGAGACAGTATCTGGATGTAGGGACAGGTTTGCCAGGGACATAAGTAGGAAGGGGTGGCTTCTTGGGTACTTCTACTTGCCTAGCCAGAAACCAGCACAATATTTAGCACATAGAGGGCCCTCAGTAAAGACTTGATGGTTGGGTAAAGTTTTCTAATCATCAGGGTGTTATGCTATCGGAAATATTTCTCAATGAATTAGCATTGCTACAGGACCATTTTACTTAGAGTCACTAAACCCACCAGAAGCCTTCCCAAAATATTCTTATTTCTGGAAGGAAAGGTTCTTATTTTAACATCAACAATGTTCAGTTGGAGCTATTTCTCAGCCGCATTAATTGCAGCCACCCAATGTTCCCACAGTAGGAATTTTGCAAACATTGCTTATCGATGGCTTTTATGACTGTTAGAATCTTAAAGCAAGAAAAGCCTTAGCTTTTGGTTACATTGAGCTGAGATATTTAATATCTCTGTTTTTATATGTTATTCATTAGTTTGATTTCTTTATATTGATCTCTGTTCTTCTTTTGTAGCTTTGACAGGAATATCCTAGGTCAGAGGTTTTTAATGAGAGTAAGACATTGTCTTGATAGCTGGTTTGGGTAGACTTTTTGGAGGTGAAAAGGGAAGAGGGCTTGGTATAGTAAGTATGAAGTTGAATTTTAAGCCAAGAATTTGAGCTTGTATTGAATAGTATGTTCTTTTATGATACAGCACTGTACAAAATCAGTAGTAATATGTTCTGACTCCTTAAGATACTGCATTTTCTTTGAAATCTACCTCCATCTCTTGCACTTTCTTTTACTGCTAATGAGCTTCCTCTAGTGGTGATCAGAGTCTAGAAAGAGAAAGCATACTGTTACATAACAAATTACTCAGGGTGAGAAGCATATGGGCCCTTTTTGGTGATCTTGTTTATTTCAAGTATAGCTAGCGTAGACTTTTCAAACGGAAAGTTTTGTAAATATGTCTCATGCTCTCTAATATGTGCTTCCCTTGCTTTTTCCTCTTGAATCAGATAGCATATCAGGCTTGAATATTTAAGCAGTGAGGATAATGAGAGGGACATGAATTTATGCAGCACACTCTAGAATTATTAATATGCCAGATACTGCTTCCACTTTTCCACTTTGGGTATCTATGCTTTCCTCAAATACAAGTCTATCAAAAGCAACTTTAACTATCCTCATTAACTGAAGTTGACTTGAATGGCATGTCAGAATATTCCAAAGAAAAAGATTCCTAATGCAGAAGAGCAGTATTTGCCAGCCAGAATGGGACTGTCTGCAGTGCTGCATCAAGGTAAACACTCAGACTTGAAGGATAAACTCATTAAGGCTTAGGCCCTTGCTTTTCTGAGGAAAAACAAAATCCCCTTCAGATGAAATTCATTTGAAATCTCAAGACTTATTTCCTAGGTTCAGCTCCTTTACAAATAAGTATTTTCAAACCCAGTCATCTAACAAAAAAGAAAGTCAGCAGAAAATGAGGTAAAACCTATGTTGATTTGAGGGTTCTAGCAGTCAGCCTTATGCTTCCAGGAAAAATCAAAGCATCCCTGTGCCCTGATTCCCACCTGCCTTCCTGCAATATTCTGCTTTATTTATGCATCAGATATCTTTGTATCAAAGTTAATTTTGGTATTGTTTTGTATTGTTCAGTGGTTGAGCAATGCCTTCAGCCAGGCTGAAGCAAAATTCTAATATTGAAGCCATGACTTACAGATATCTCTAAGTACCCTTAGAGAAACTACAACCTTGGCTTTGAAATTAATATAAAGAAGATTCTGCTATCTTTCCTCCAGCTTCCCCACATTATACTTGGCTTAATGGGAATAGGAATGATATGTACAGTGATATTTCCAGCAATTGTTTCATTTTCAGTGGGACATCTGAACTAAATATTACATTTAATAACATAAATTAGTAAAGTTTGAGTTAATATTTACTAATAGGCTTTGAGATGACATAATAAAAAGCATAGATAAGCTGAAACATAATGAAGAATGAAAACCAAATAATAAAGGAAAAGGAGATAGTTCTATCAGAACAGGGTACACGATTAGATTAAAATTCTTTTCAGGAAAAAATGAAAAGGGAAACAGTTTAGATGGCTTGAATGATAACCAGCTGAGATCACCAAAAATGATGACTGAAAGGCACCAAACTTGCAGATTTTTAGGGGAGGACTGTGATGAACATAATAAGAACTACTTATAATAATTAACAGTAGATTGCTGGAGTCACTTTCTATAATCTATCCCCTCTCCTTCTCTGCCCTGTCATTGGCAATGGTCAGGGCAAGTTTATATACCTTTTGTGTTGGTCAATGTTTGGCGAATAATAAGTGCTCAATACTTACTTCTGAATGAATGACTTGAAATTTCACTAGTTCACAGCAAAGATAAAGGTTAACTTTTCAAGAAATAGTTTAGACATCTGTGAGTGAAATTGTGTGTGTCCTTTTAAAAAAAATCCAGGACAATGGTTTTTAAACCAAGGCATTGAAAGTTATTGTGGGAGGAGGGCATTTTGCGTTTCCAAACATGAGTTTAGTCTGAATGTGATATATTTTCTTTGTTTGGCATTTCATGCTATTAAAAGTATTCCCACGGCCATTTTCTCATGAAAATGGCTTCCTTACTCGCCAAGGGGTAAGGAGGGGGTAGCTGTTTCTATTAAATAAGGAAATAAAGTCACCAGAAATGTTCTTTAGGCTA